>ML299101.1:2085-100500 GCA_005239495.1 Nicotiana undulata
ATTTCATGTTACTGTCTCTTAGAAGCACTCAGATGTTACAGGTTGTATCTTCTCTACCTCTCTTTACATTATTGTTCATATTTATATTGACCAGCCTTACATACTCAGTTCATTATTCGTACTGACATCCTTTTTATTTGTGGGCGCTGCATGTCGTGCTGCAGGTCCTGATAGACAGGTAGACTCAGTTCCCCCACCACAGTAGGATTTCCAGTCCAGCAGTTATAGTCGAGCTCCCTTCTCCGGACTTGCCGTGGTCTTGGTATGCATTTTTGTTATAGATATTATGGGTATGTCGGGGCCCTGTTCCCACTATTTTGCATTACTTATGCTCCTTTAGAGGCTCCTAGACAGGTGTCAGCTTATGTATAGTTTGGTATGCCTTGTCGGATGATTTATGTTGTATAGTCTTTCATGGAAGTGTCGTAGCCCCTAACTTATATGTAGTTTCTTGGCAGTCTTGTTATCCCATGTTATCCATGTTCATTCTATTATCTGTCATTGTTTGGTGATAATCCATATCTACCACTTATATTAATCTCATCGGCCCTTAAAGATAAAAAAACATTAAATAAAATGTATGTTGGTTCTCGGCAAATATGGCCCGGGTACTAGTCATGACCCTCCAGTTTGGGTCGTGACAGATAGAATGTATTTCCAGATTGGATTGTTTTGAATCTTGATGGTTTGGAAGGATTAGATGTGTAACCTTAACAATGATGGTCAATTATGGCCTGTCTTTAGATAAGTAGTTGATTATAGATAAGAATCTCTTAATTATTGTTTGTTGCGGAGGTGGATTCAGAATTGATTTAAAAGCATGGTTTAAAGTTGTGACGTGGTTTGATCTTGTTAGAGGGATTGTCAAGAGAATCGGCTCAAGTATGTTAAGGCTAAGCCATTCTTTCATTTTGGCATGATCACGTCATTACATATGTTTGATAACGAAATATAAAGAGAAATTCATATTTCAGAATTTGTGTATATTTTCCTAGTCTCATAAGTTAAAATATTCTCCTTATTGGGACTTCATATTCAATTTGAGTATTTCCTTCTTCCAGTCAAGAGAGCAGAGAGTTTATATATATACAGTATTAAAAGTATTTTCATTACCATCGAGCTATAATCGATGGGTAGGCCCCTATTGGGCAACCTCTAATCAGATGGTAAGTTATATACCGAGCCTACTGTGGCCGAGCGCCTATGAGTGAGCCCAGTGGTCGAGATACAGAGCCTAGTATGGCCGAGCGCCTATGAGCGAGCCTACTATGGTAGAGCAGTTATAAAGTTATATATATATATTTACCGAACCTTATAGGGCCGGACAGTTATTTTACTTACTATATTGAAAGAGTTGAGTCAGTATCAGCAGGTAAGCATATCTTCAGATTATCTTTGACTTCCAGTTACCTGCAGTTATTATATTATCAGTTCAGTTTCAGCTTTCAGTATACTACCTTACATACTCGGTACATTATTCGTACTGACGTACCTTTTGCCTGGGGACGCTGCGTTTCATGCCCGCAGGTCCTGATAGACAGGTCGAGAGCCCTCCAAGTAGGCTATCAGTTCATCGGAAGATGTTGGTGCGCTCCATTTGCTCCGGAGTTGCTTATTTTGTCAGTATAATTAGGACAGGTATTGATTGGTATGGCGGGGCTCAGTCCTGACTTTTATGATACTTATGTACTCTTAGAGGCTTGTAGACATATGTCATGTATACGAATACTTGTATGGCCTTGTCGGCCTATATTTAGAGTTTGTAAATGATTAAGTTGGCCTATTAGGCCCGTATGTCACGAGTATATGATGATGTAATAAGAAAGATACGTTACGTTGGTACTCGGTTGAGTAAGATACCGGGTGCCCGTCGCGCCCCATCAGCTTGGGTCGTAAAAAAGTGGTATTATAGCAGTTCTGTCCTTGGGAGTCTACAAGTCGTGTCTAGTAGAGTCATGTTTATGGGTGTGTCGTGCACCACACTTATAAGCAGGAGGCTACAGGGCATTTAGGACTGTCACTTTTTCTTCTTACTCTAGATCGTGTGGTAAAGCTCAGTTGTAAGAATTCAAATTCCTAACTTCTATTTTATTCACAATAAGATGATGCCTACCTCCAAAAAGATAGTTGATAAGAGATTGAATGTGTCTATGGAAGGGTTGAGTTAGAGGGACTCGAGTTTTTTTCATGATGCTTATGATAAGTAAATGTAAGGTTTTCAGTAGATCAGGTGTGTACGAAGATGTATAAGCCTCTTGATAAGGAGCCTTGAGGAAAGAATACCTATCCTCCCTTATGGTGAAAGACAATGAGAGATTCAGAAGATAAATACAAGTTTCAACAAGCAAAAGAAGCAAGATGAAGATGGGTACGAGGCGCC
Source organism: Nicotiana undulata (assembly GCA_005239495.1). Lineage (NCBI taxonomy): Eukaryota > Viridiplantae > Streptophyta > Magnoliopsida > Solanales > Solanaceae > Nicotiana > Nicotiana undulata. The sequence continues at coordinate 4,466 of ML299101.1, forward strand.
CAATTAATGATTTGAGCTACATTCAACAGTAATAGAGGTATGTACAATTGGCTACATCGATATTAGTTATTCCCTATGAGAGCTAATAGATATGGTTCAAAAGAGGGACGGGATATCAGGATCCAGCAGGGGTTAGAGTGACCCCAAATGGTGGATGAATTGTTTGCGTTAATTGACCTCACTGATGGATATTACAAATGTGCTAATAGATCTCCTTGCGAGACACCCAGATGGTGTACTCCAAAATAGTACAGCAAGATATGGGTACCACAAATATAGGCACTGGAAGCCTCGAAGGGATAAATATTACCGTGGTATGTCTCCCGTCCCTAGTAGAGAAAGAATGTTAGGCAATCTGAAGAGCCAGTAGGTGGATCAAGGGGATCTAAAAGCAAAAGAATGTCTTGTTCATGTTTTTGGAATAAAGTAATAGATATGAATGTTAGCAGGAAGTAATAAGAAGAGTCAATAATGCATTATGAGTAAGATGTAATACATGGATGACAACGGTAGATCAAAAAGGTGACAGTATTACAGAATCTATAGTTAAGTAAAGGAAAAGACAAGAGGTTATAGGCCTTAAGACAACAAAAGAGTATAGGCCATACAGTCACATCTTCATTTCGAGAAATATTTTTGTGACTCTAACGCGATTAACAGAAGGAAACGTTAGACCCCAAAGTAATAGAAATCAATATAGACTGGTAAATAAGGTAAACTAAACATGAATTAGGGACTGAGTGATTTGATAATTGTTGACATCATGAGAAATTCAAATTTTGTTTCGATGATAATACAATGGACAAAAAAAGAAGATCCATGATAAATTCAGAGTATTGTCATTCAGGGAGATGTTTCCCTAAAGCAAGCAGTATGAGCAAAATAAAGCTTAAGAGACTGTGTGTGCCATTTATGCTAAGTGTCACAATGGCGAGTAAGGGAATTTGTTATCCTTAGTACAGAATGATTGCTGCAAGGCGGGTAAGGATCATTAATGTTATGAAACAATGCCAAAGATGAAGAGGTAAAACATCGATAGGTAGATCGTCGTGGCTCCAACTCTTAGTACTCCCCTAAAGGGGGGAATATGTGTGACATTAAGTCGGAATTAAGTGGTTCTAGTAACTATGGAATAGTAAAGAAGGAATGCGATAAAAATGAGAAAGGAATGAAGTTGCACTTATTCAAGGCTTACAGATATGCTACGATTCTAGGACATTATGTAAACACGACGTCAGGGAAAGGAAGCAAGGGTTCATGCTCGAGATATTATTGATTAATAAGGAGCTAGTGCGAGAGGTAAGTTAAGACAAAGGAAATGTCTCAAGAAATATTACACGGAATATTGATACGGTAATGGGTGAACAAGAAATTAGTAGTTGATTCAAGAAGAGCCTAGCTATGGCTAGACAAGAGAATGCAGACAAATCAACAGATCGTGCAAGATAAACATAAGGAAACCCAACATGGGGAATTCAGCCGTGAAGTTATGACATCGTGTCCCTTGAGAAATATTCAGATAGGAGTTGGAGTATTTAAAGGCATAGTATGAGTATTAAGGAAATAAAAGACAGTGCTACTAGGAAGACAGTCAAAATATCAGTTCAGAAGCATCCTACAAGCACAAGGGTGTGGAGGTAAGTAACTACGGATAATTATAGGCGAGGAAGGACATCAAACATTCTGTCGAGTATGCAATATGATAAGCTCGCAGCCTTACAAGAGTCAGAGGATCCTCCCTAAGTACTACAATGGAAGACTAGCTGAGGAAATAAGGAAGAAGGCTTCAACCTAAGCATAGTAACTGGAAGAAGAAATGGTCATGTAAAATCAGTATCACAGCAACATTGTATGCAGTCCATAAAACACCTATTGTAGCTAATGAACGGAAAGTAAAATCAGAAGTGATATTCAAGATCATATGATTTGTATGGAATATGCATGGGCATCAAGATAAGCTAAGTATGCACGCAAGAAGGGGGCAAAGACAAGGAAAAGTAATTGCTTATGTTTCAAAAAAACTGAGATGGAACAAAAAGAATTATTCAATTCATGATACAGAGTTAGTTACGTTATGAACGCACTTAAGAGTTTGGAGTTTTATACGTGCAGCATATACAACCGTAGAAGATTTTGGTATAAGTTAAAAGAAAGAATTGATCCCAGTTCATAGACGAGGGATTGAATTATTAAAGAATTGTATCATGGATATTCCTTAGCGCCCATGAAAGGATAAACGTAATAACTAATACTATGAACCGCAGATCGGGAGATAACTTAAGCCAACATAAAGGTTGATCATAAAAAGGAGGAAACTAAAGAGATAAATCAACGAAGTAAATCGGGAATCTGATTATTGGACCCAGAAAATTATAGAAATCGTGATTGAGAACATTACAGGATCACTCTTAATATCAGAGGTACCAAAGGGATAGTACAACAACCATATTCTACAATGGCTCTATAATAAAGCCAGTTAGAAAATACCAGCCTCATAAGAATTCAGTATGGAGCTCCCACTTGATTGTATAGGCACCAGAGGTGCAAGTATTATAATAGAAGTTCAAGTTATGGACGTGAATTATAGCTATGTGGAAGGAAGGTCATGAAAGAGATAGAAGATATGATGTATGATTTTGAGGTAAGAAAGGTAAAGGGAAACAAAATACAAGATACTCAAATGCAAAAGGTCTTGAATAGTCCATACAGCGGATAAAAGGCTAAAAACGTGGGGATTCAATACCCAGGAATGATAGCAGCGTCGTTAATGGAATACTTTCCAATCTATGGTTTCTAAGTACCGAAATGTCTTATTAGAGAGTAAAAGAAGAGCTAGAGACGATGCAGTGTCTCGCTCGATGTTCCAGAAAATGCATGGAAATTGATCAAGCTAAAATATGACAGAACGACAAGGTCTTAGGAAGACAAGAGTAAGGATAAGGAAAAGGCAAGTGAGAAGGTGATGAAAATGGATAAGTCCTCGGGATTAAGCCTGTGAAAAAAAAGGAGCTGATGGTTCCTCTAAGTTATAAGAAAAAGCCTAATATAGCCTTAATGAACTCAAAAGAGTCTAAGACAAATAGCATTTAGAAGAGATAGAATGTTGTATAATGGGGATGTGATTATGATAGATAAAGGACGACGTTTGGGCCTTCGATTGAGTAATGGTCTGACGAAAAAAAAGGGAAGAGAAAGGGATTTCATGAATTGGACATGATTAAAATAGCCACGTAAGGAGAGTCACATTGGGATGCTATGAAATACGACTATTGAAGTATAATATCGTATCACCCAGGTGAATCAGAAAAATCACTTCAAATATTCCATGATGCAACGTAAGACCTAGTAGCAATATATTATGTAAGAAATTTCAAGTGATCATTGGATGAATGTAGATCAACATTGAGGTGAACCAACAATGGATGGGTAAAAGTTGCAAAGTACGAGATGAGATTGGACCATCAGTTATAATATGAATAGTAATGAAGAAGCATTAAAGTATTTAGCTTTATACATATGGGATAAGCAACGAGAGTAACCTAAAGTTTGGTAGCAGACCTCAGTAACGATAAATCGAAGTAAGAATTTTGGTATAGTGTGGTCTACTTAGATGTAGTAAAGCTAATGATGCCAGAGGGACAGCTTGATATAATTTTGTACATGTTCACAAAGTGAAGTCTAGAGATTAGCTAAAAGCTGGAAGAGAAGAGAAGAGTCAAGCGCACATACAAAGTTAGAATTGTAAAGGCTGCATGATAGAAGGAAGCAATAGTTACGAGATAAGATATAGGCTTAAAATGGGAATTCCCAGGCCTTTGAGATTCATTCACAGAACGGTCGCCTAGATGGCAAGATGTGTACTAAAGTATTCGCAAAACCTATGGGTTATGAGAATGATAAGAGAGTCAGTCAACATTCGAGGACGAATGTTCCAAAAGGGGGGGGAATGATGTTACGCCCCGCAACATTATGTCAATAGCACCTCCCGCGGTATTATATTATGAAGATGTTACGCGTCGCAATGTTAAATTACGACGATGTTGCACCCTGTAGTATCGTACGTTGAATTTGTCATAAGGTAATTAACATCATTCCAAGGAAAATATTATTTGGAAATTATATTATGCTATTTCAAACAAGTGATAAGTAAATTCGTGAAGGTGAGAGGGGGAGCAAGTCAAAGAAAATGAATTTTTCGTCCAAGTTTGGCATATTGGGATAAAATACGGCCCGAGCTAAAATACTCGGTATTTATGGACTAGTGCCGTAAAAGGTACCACATAGCCATGATAATAAGGTGTATAAGGTATGTGAAGAGTGAGTAGTATTTTAAGTAATTTGAGGCAATTATTAATATGCAGGTAAGTGGTTAATTACCGGGTAACGGGACATTACCTAATTAACTAATAAGTTGGATAGAGATTAAATTTTCCTTCCACCCCCACGTGGGAACCAGATAGAATTAACTAATTGAGTCATACATCAAATTAAATAGGTACCAATTTACATTACTCTTCTTGGAATTCAAGGAAGTACTTAATAGCAACAATATTTACTTTCCTTTAGAAAAGCAACGTGCTAAGAAAATATAGCAGTAGTGTTGATTATCCCTTTTGATATCTAGTAATAATATTTTCTTCCAATATGGACTACTTTAGCTAAACAATTGTGTTTCTCAAGAAAGGTAGCAGCAAAGTTTGATTTCTCGAAGTGAATTGAAGGGTGCTTCATTGCTAAGTAAAGTTACGTAAGGGTCGAAAGAGGGTTTAGAATGATGTTGATAAATTTGACATTGATGATCAGTGATCGGTTACTATTTGTCTTGAGATGAGCAATTGAATTATAGATAAGCGTCTCATTAAATAAACCTTTTCACGGTGGTGATCCACAATTAATGTTGAAGTTGGTCATATAATATGGTTAATTTGCATCAAAAAGGTAAATTGGAGAACATTGGATGTTGATTATAGTTATGAGTTATTAGTTCTATTCGACTGCACTTAGTGGTTCAAAGAGCAGAAATATTGAATTTGTGAAATTCACTCTTTGTACAGGATTTGTGTTTCCGGTAAGGACTTAATTCGGAATATTCATGTTTAACCGAGCGAAAAATGGAGAGAATAAGCTGAGATTTAAATGGTGATTATTCAACGATAGAATGTATTTCCAGATTGGATTGTTTTGAATCTTGATGGTTTGGAAGGATTAGATGTGTAACCTTAACAATGATGGTCAATTATGGCCTGTCTTTAGATAACTAGTTGATTATAGATAAGCATCTCTTAATTATTGTTTGTTGCGGAGGTGGATTCAGAATTGATTTAAAAGCATGGTTTAAAGTTGTGACGTGGTTTGAGCTTGTTAGAGGGATTGTCAAGAAAATCGGCTCAGGTATGTTAAGGCTAAGCCCTTCTTTCATTTTGGCATGATCACGTCATTACATGTGTTTGATAACGAAATATAAAGAGAAATTCATATTTCGGAATTTATGTATATTTTCCTAGTCTCATAAGTTACAATATTCTCCTTATTGGGACTTCATATTCAATTTGAGTATTTCCTTCTTCCAGTCAAGAGAGCAGAGAGTTTATATATATACAGTATTAAAAGTATTTTCATTACCATCGAGCTATAATCGATGGGCAGGCCCCTATTGGGCAACCTCTAATCAGATGGTAAGTTATATACCGAGCCTACTGTGGCCGAGCGCCTATGAGCGAGCCCAGTGGTCGAGATACAGAGCCTAGTATGGCCGAGCGCGTATGAGCGAGCCTACTACGGCAGAGCAGTTATAAAGTTATATATATATATTTACCGAATCTTATAGGGCCGGACAGTTATTCTTACTATATTGAGAGAGTTGAGTCAGTATCAGCAGGTAAGCATATCTTCAGATTATCTTTGACTTCCAGTTACCTGTAGTTATTATATTATCAGTTCAGTTTCAGCTTTCAGTATACTACCTTACATACTCGGTACATTATTCGTACTGACGTACCTTTTGCCTGGGGACGCTGCGTTTCATGCCCGCAGGTCCTGATAGACAGGTCGAGAGCCCTCCAAGTAGGCTATCAGCTCATCGGAAGATGTTGGTGCGCTCCATTTGCTCCGGAGTTGCTTAATTTGTCAGTATAATTAGGACAGGTATTGATTGGTATGGCGGGGCTCAGTCCCGACCTTTATGATACTTATGTACTCTTAGAGGCTTGTAGACAGATGTCATGTATACGAATACGTGTATGGCCTTGTCGGCCTATGTTTAGAGTTTGTAAATGATTAAGTTGGCCTATTAGGCCCGTATGTCACGAGTATATGATGATGTAATAAGAAAGATATGTTACGTTGGTACTCGGTTGAGTAAGATACCGGGTGCCCGTCGCGCCCCATCAGCTTGGGTCGTGACATGAAACTCTAGCGGAGCCATACGATATGGCGGAATAGAAATGGGCTGAGTGCCCTGAGCCACCTCGATACAAAAGTCATCCATGTCGGGTGGCATACCCGGCAGGTCAGTAGGGAAAACCTCTGGGAACTCACGAACGACAGGCACAAACTCCATAGAAGGAACCTCAACACTGGAATCACGAACATAGGCCAAACAACCCTTCTCGACCATACGCCGAGCCTTCATATAAGAAATAACTCTTCTAGAAGAATGGATAGGAGTCCCTCTCCACTCCAAACGAGTCACACCTAGCAAGGCCAAGGTCATTGTCTTGGCATGACAGTCCAAAATAGCATGATAGGGAGATAGCCAATCCATCCCCAATATGACGTCAAAGTCAACCATGTCCAGAAGCAAAAGATCAACATGAGTCTCCATACCACCAATAACTACTATGAAAGCACGGTAGACTCGATTTACCATAATAGAATCACCCACCGGGGTAGACACATATACAGGAGCACTCAGGGAATCACGGGGCATGCTCAAATAAGGGGCAAAATATGAAGACACATAAGAGAGAGTAGAACCTGGATCGAATAACACCGAAGAATCTCGGTTGCAAACTGATACCGTACCTGTGATAACAGCGTCAGAAGCCTCAACCTCAGGCCCGGCCGGAATAGCATAGCAACGGGGCGGAGCCCCTCCAACCTGAACATCTCTGGGTCTACCTGCTACGGGCTGACCCCTACCTCTCATGACCTGCCCTCCACTTCTATGAGTCTGACCTCCACCTCTCGCACCACGACCACCCCTAGCTGGCTGAGGGGGCGAGGGTGCACTTGATGCGGGAACCATGGTACGGGAACCCTGATACTGAGAACCAGCAAAACCTCGGGGGAAAAACTTGGAAATATGCAAAATCCCACCGAAAGTGTAGCAAGCCCTCGGCTGCTTAGAATATCGACCTTGGAACTGTCCCTGACGACCAGAATGACTACCCTAAAGACTCTGAATCGGCAATGCACTGATGGGGGCTGATGATGCACTGCGGGATGCCTGGAGTGCTGACTAATAAGGCCTAGGGGGATGACCTCTGCCAAAGTAATCTCTGCCTCCGAATGAGGCACCACTGAAACGGCCGAAATAACGAGGTCTCTTGTCAGACCCCTGACCACCACCCTGGGATAATACCATCTCAATGCGTTTGGCCACATCGGCTGCATCCTGAAAAGATATATCATTACTCGTCTCCCTGGCCATCTGAAGTCTGATAGGCTGAGCCAGACCCTCAATGAATCTCTGAACCCTCTCCCGATCAGTGGGAAGTATCATAAGTGCATGCCTGGCTTGAGTGATGAACCTGGTCTCGTACTGAGTGACAGACATAGATCCCTGCTGGAGGCGCTCAAACTGCCTCCGAAGATCCTCTCGCTGGGTAATGGGAAGAAACTTCCCCAAGAATATCTCGGAGAAATGAGCCCAAGTCAATTGTGCAGACCCAGCTGGCCTGGTCAAGAAATAGTCTCTCCACCAAGTCTTAGTGGTGCCAGAAAGACGAAATGTAGCAAAGTCAACTCCATTGGACTCCACAACGCCCATGTTCCGAAGAACCTCATAACAGTTGTCTAAATAATCCTGGGGATCCTCTGATGGTGCACCAGCAAATGTAGTAGTGAATAACTTGGTGAACCGATCCAATCTCCATAGGGCATCTGCTGACATAGCCGCACTGTCGGCTGCCGGTGCCACAATACCCGGCTGAGCTACTCCAGCTGTCTGAGGTGCTAGAGTCTGAAACTGAGTGGCAACCTGCTCTGGGGTATGAATAACAGGAGTCTGGGTCCCTCCCCCATCCTGAGAGCCAGCTGGTGCAGTAGGAAGAAGACCAGCATGAGCCACACTCTCCATAAGTCCCACCAAGCGGACTAGAGCGTCCTGAAGCACCGGGGTAGCAATGAACCCCTCTGAGACCCGAGCTGGTCTAACTGGGACTGTCTGAGTAGGAACCTCACCGGCAAAGTCTACCTGTGGGTCCTCAACTGGAGCTGCTTCTCTAGCTCTGCCTCGGCCTCGGCCCCTCGTAGGAGCTGTAATAGGAGGATCATGTTGCTGATCGTTCGATGAGGAAGCACGTGTCCTCGCCAACTGCGAGAGAGTAGGATAGAGACTCAATTAGTACTTAGAATTTAAATGGCACGATAGTGAATGAAAGATATGAAGTTACTCCTAACTTTGCAGCCTCTGGGGGATAAGTACAGACGTCTCCGCACCGATCCCTCAGACTCTACCAAGTTTGTCTGTGAGCTGTGAGACCTAAGAAACCTAGGGCTCTGACACCAACTTGTCACGACCCGAAATCCCACCTTCGAGCCATGACTGCGTCTAACGTTGAACCCGCTAGACAAGCCAACATTTGAACTAAATAAATTAACAAATAAAATGAACAAGATAACTAAGGCATCGATGGTCAACAATATGAAGGTTAACAAATTACAACAAATAATATAGCAACTTCGAAATAAAACCCATATACATATCCCAGAACTGGTGTCACATACTCACGAACTGTCTAAGAGATTACTAAATACAAAGGTCTGAAATAAGTACATATGACTGTCTTTGAATTATAAGATGAGACAGAGCTAAAAGTGAAGGATAGAAGGTGAGTCCAAGGCCCACGAACGTCTGCGGATCTACCTCGATGTCTCCTGTATGAACTGATGAAATGCTCCGACCGTCAGTGACCAGCGGGTCCGGCTGCGTAGTATGCACAACATAAAGAAGGGCAGGTGTAGCATCAGTACAACCGACCCCATGTATTGAGTAAGTGCCGAGCCTAACCTCAGCGAAGTAGTGACGAGGCTAGGACCGACAACCATATATGTACCTGTGCAATTCTATATAATAACAGGAAAATATCGACGAAAATAAGCAAGTAAAAACATATACGGGGAGAAACATGCTGGGGGTAAAAGGGGCAACAAAATGCTATCACGGTAGAACAGGGTAATAACTGAAATGTAAAAAGGTAAAAGAAGGAATTTAACGTCTCAGCACAGATAATGAACAGCAAAAGGCACGGCATCTCCCCTCGTGCATAATCTCGCAATCACTCGGCACGGAATGTCCCCTCGTGCATATATAGTAACACTCGGCACGGAATGTCCCCTCGTGCAATAAATAATCAACGATCAACACGGTATGTCCCCTTGTGTGATAAATAATAAATAATCAGCACAGCATGTGCCCTCATGCGATAAATAATAAACGATCAACACGGCATGTCCCCTCGTGTGATAAATAATAAACAATCAGCACGGAATGTCCCCTTGTGCGATAAATAATAAACTATCAACACGGCATGTCCCCTCGAAAATAATAAACAATCAGCAAGGCATGTCCCCTCGTGCAATAAATAATATAAAAGCAACAATATAATGTGAACATCAACAATGAGAAATCTCAAGTGTAAGGAAATGCTCAATAAAATTCTATCGTCCCGTTAAGGTACTCAGCTATATCCAACCTCGCATCAGAAATACAGTTTCAACAGTAAAAGCCTCAACTGAAACAAATAACACAATAACTCCCCATGTCATGAAACAACATCAAGGTATCACTTCTAAATCACCAATTACTCATAATACAGAGAATATTAAGAACACGGTATGATTCATCACGTTTGACCTACGGGCATGCTTGACCACAACATATAGGAACCCTTCACCTCACCTATACGTTGGACAGGAATTACAAATAGCAAATAAGACTCTATACCTAATCCCTCAAGCTAAGGTTAGGCCAAACACTTACCTCGGCTCCAAAATGCAAGTCAAGCCTCGATCACAACCTTTCCTCTCGAATCCAACTACAAACCGATAATATCTAGACATAATGGATTTATTAACATCAATAATTACTCAATAACCAATTCCAAGGCATAATTATACATTTTCTACTATTCTTCCAAAAATACTAAAATTTTGACCCCGGGCCCGCATGCTCGAATCCCGAAAATTCTCGGAGGAATCACTCACCCATAGACTAAGGATCATTAATATGAAGTTTCTACTTGAATTCATAGCATTAAACGGACAATACGCCAATTTCTTAAGAGCCCTAAATTTTCTACCCAATTCTTGATTTTCCATTAATTTAGTAGGTAATCCCATTAATTATTCATGCATGAAACTAGTATTAGGAAGGAATTAACTTACCTTAACAGTAGCTAGGTCGTGGTGTGCTCCTCCCAAGCTCACAAGTCTCTAATGGGGTTTTTGGTATGAAGGAAATGGAGGAAACCCGAGTATTGCACTTTAAAAACAGTTTGCCTATAGGGGTTTCCGCACCTGCGACCCTAGGACCGCACCTGCGACCCTAGGACCGCACCTGCGACCCCGGACCTGCGAAGAAATGGCCGCACCTGTGGAAAAGGGCCGGGGGAGCTGGGTTCGCACCTGCGGAGTTGGGGGCCGCACCTGCGGAAAAAAAATTGCACCTGCGGAACCTCCGCACCTGCGAGGCTGGGACCGCAAGAGCGGTCTCGCACTTGCGGCTGGGCAACCGCACCTGCGGTCACGCCAGCAACAGCTGCACCAGCAGTTGTTTTAGTTGTTTTTAGCCCCGTTGGGGGTATGGTAGGCACCTGGGCCCACCCGAGCCCCCGTCCAAAAATATCAACAAGTCCCAAATTATTATACGGATTTGCTCGAGCCCACGGAACACTCAAAACAACACTAACACTCAAAATCACACCCCAAAACCCCTAAAACCATAACTTAAGAAACTTCAAGTTCTTGATTTCTATAAACATGCGCCGGACCGACCTATATGACTCGGAATGACATCAAATTTTGCGGACAAGCCATAAATGACATAACGGGACCATTCCCGGTCTCGGAATCACATTCGGACCTCGATAACATAAAATCACGTTCCATACTAAATTTCAAATTCTATGAAAATCCTCAAAACTTCATTAACTCTCAATTTCTCATTTGATCCGAAACATGTCAAATCAAGCTCGTTCCTTACCAAATTTCACAGACAACTCAAATAACACATATTGAACCTGTTTTAGGCTCCGAAACCATAACACGGGCCCGACAACACAGGTTTCACATCGAGGTTCATTTTCATAGCCTTTATTATTTTCAGAAAACAACTTTCTTTAAAAATTTATTTCTCGGACTTGGGTCCTCGGAATTCGATTTCGGGCGTACGCCCAAGTCCCATATTTTTCTACGAACCCTCCGGGACCGTCAGATCACGGGTCCGGGTCTGGGTCCGTTTACTAAAAATGTTGACCAAAGTCAACTTTATTCAATGAATTCTCATAAATTCAACTCTTTATCAGGTTTCCACATAAAAGGCTTCCCGGCTACGTGCCCGGGCTGCACACGCTCATCGAGGTGAGATTAATGGAGGCTTTCAGGGCCTCGAAACACAGTCATAATTAAATTTACATAAGATGATCTTTTGGGTCATCACACTATACTTCGAGGATTGGAGTCCCGGCACAGCCGAATATGAAGCCAAAGTATCTAACAAACACAACGAGCGTGCCTGGATTGCTTATGTGATAGCAAAGGGGACACCAGCCTGGATTGAACCTAAGCATAAGATCTACAAGGACGATCTCACACGCGAGGGTCGTTATTGGCTCAGCTTTGTCACATCCCGTCTGATGCCGTCCAGAAATGAAATAGATATCAACATTGAGAAAGCACTCCTCATTACGTGCCTCATGACAGTCATTAAGATCGATGTGGGGGAGATCATCTTCGGGGAATTGGGAGTCAGAGCAAACCAGAAACACACATCACTTTCATTCCCTTGCTTGATCACAGCTCTCTACAATGCTGTGAATGTGCCTTCGATGCCAAAGCATGACAAGACGGAGAAAGCTCTCAAGGATATTGACATTATGTGCATCACTGACACAGTGCCAAAGGAAACTAGAAGCCTAATAGAGATTCAGGTCCCCCTCTCAGCAGACTCAGAAATTCCAGAGGCCCAATTACCTACTTCTCCTCAGGCCCCAACTGCATCCACAACTATTCCACAGGACACTACTACACAGCCCCAAATCCCACTACCAACGTTTTCTAAGCTAGGTGTACTAGCTCAGTATGCCAATGCTAAGGTGGACCAGCTGATAAAGGAGATCCCTAACATCATTCGGCAAGCATTGCTTTTTGTCCAATCCTCAGTGACTAATATTCAATAGCAACATAAATCCTATGAGGATTGCCTAAAGCAATTCGAAGTGCATCTTGAGAAAGTCGAACGGGGTGAGGTTGGAGGTTAGCCTCAGCTCCATAAAGATGGTGATGCACTTAAGGGTGAGCTGCAGAAGATGCAGAATCTTGAATTTGACTTGGCATCTCTCCTACCAAAGGAAGGTGAGCAGGGAGCTGGCACATCCATTCTTGGATTGGATTTTGACTTCACCACATTGATGAAAGCTCTCGAGCCATAGAATGTTGAAACCTCCAAGGCTCAAGACACTCCTGCACCCATTGACATTCCCTCCTAGGCAGATTTCAGATATATTGAGGAGTCTGAGGAAGGGGATACAGAAGATGAGGAGACGGATGAGGATGCCCTGGTAGAGGAAAAAGAGGGTCATTAGGACAAGGGTAAACAAGTTGTTGTTACTACTGCTGCATAGGAGGAAGAAGAAGCAGTGTGCAGACAGCAATTTCACATTCGCTAGTGGATATGGTCGACAAGGCCCATCAATCGACCACTCAACCATCATCAGGCGAGGCTAGTAGCTCTCAGGACCCCGCTTCATCTTCAGGGCAGGTGGAGATTCCTACTCCATCCATGGAGGTCATCCCTCAGGATGATATCCCACCAGCTACAGCTTCAGCACCAGCGGGTGACCCCACAGCGACCCAGCATGATTCAGAATCCCATAGCGCTTAGTGCGCCCCAGGGAGCCCCTCAACTCTGTTTTTAAGTTTTTATGCATTGGGTACAATGCATGCTCTTTAGTTGGGGTGGGGTAGATATTTTTGTGTAAATAGTTGTATATAAAAAATAATAACAAAATATTTTTAGCCTAGTAGTTAGTAATAAATTCCCCTTCGTTTTTCTTCGTCGGGTTCTTTTCCAAGGGTGTAATAGTATAACCATGGCAGTAGCATGGAACAGTTTGGCCTGTTTGGTGTGATTGTATAGTTTCAAGCATGCACGAAAAATTTTGTAAATGAATATATATATATATATATATAATATGGATTAGTCATTTTTGTGAACTTGAGGCTCGCTCTTTGACTTTATGTTTACTTAGAATCGTACTTATCATATGATGAAAGTTTTGAGTTGCCTTGCGTTCACTTGAGGGCTGAAACTATGTTGAGTCAAACAGTTCATGTGCCATGTGTGTTTGTGTTTGTGTAAATAATTCTTGTGTTTACTTCTATCAACTAGAACTTGCCCGGTTGCCTTTCAATGCTAATGTTAATTACGTTTGGTTGGAGGGAAGATCTTAGGCATTCTTTGTGTTATTTAAAAAACCCCTTTATCCTTTCAATCTAACCATTGCATAGACATTATCACTAGTTACCCTATTTGAGCCTTTAACCTTTTCTTTGGCCACCTCATTACAAACCTTTCTCATTTTGTAAAATAATTTCCTCTTTTGAACTCGTCCCTCCTTGAATATTGAGAATGAGGCTAAAAGCCTAAGTTGGGGGTGTGGTGTCAAGTTGGAAATTGGTAAGGTTGTATATTGAGTGTGGGAACATATACCTCAAAATGTTCATATGAAATTATTCAAGCTCCAAAAGAAAAAAATACAAAATATATATATATATATATATATATATATATATATATATATATATATATATATATATATATATGGAGATATATGTATGTATATAAATAATGAGGCTTGAAGAAAATTAGAGAGGTATTCAAAGTGGTTCTATTTCGGTAATTAGATGCCAATGAGGGCTATGTGGTTTAAAAAGAAACAAAGTGGAAGAAGAAAGACAAAAGTGAGTAGTGTTCAAGGAGGGTGTAGTCATTTGTATCCAAAATGCTTATCCGACCCTTCCCTAAACCTACATTACAAGCTTAAAATTCCTTATAGGATCTCCAACCGAATGTTCTTGAATAGGCGGCGAATTAAAATAAGGGAAAGCTTATGGCATGATATGTTGTAGCACTTGAAATTCCTTGTGAGCGTGAGTGTTTTTGTAAATTTGTCCCTTGTGTTGTCATTGTAAATATGGTGATTTTGGGACATTCTTTCTTGTGAGGGCACATGAACTGAAGGTTTAACAGAAATTTGGTTCTTGAAGTAGAATGCAAGTGCACTTAGCTGAGAATAACATTTTGTAAATTTGGTCGAGGCTGAAAGTTCACAAGTTGATTAGCTATTTTGTTAAATAATAATGGTCGTCCAGGAAGGGTAAATAAATGAAGTTACATGCTTGTAAACTGACAGTCAAAACCATCTAGGGTCACTACTATTTCATGACTTCATTAAGAGTCTAGGATAGGATAACGTTTGTTCTAGTTGCTTGAGGACAAGCAAGAGTTTAAGTTGGGGGTGTTGATGTGTCATAGAATTTCAGCATATTTAATACCAATTACTTAGATTTTAGCTCGTCTTTAATGAATTTGTTTGTTAATTCTTATGAAGTTTTGATGTTCTGCAGTACATGAGGCTTGAGGACCCAAAAATATGGAAAAGAAGTCAAAAAGCCACAAAAGAGCAGAAAGAAAGCAAAAAGACACTCAAATGCAGACCGCATAATTCAAGGGGCAACCGCAGATTGAAGAAGATCATTTGGCCAAATCAAACAAAGATTATGCGATCCATTATGCGATTACATAACACGTTTGCGAGCCGCATAACGGACCGCATAATTCCAGTAGAGATAGCTCCTCAAGGTTTGCGATGGAAACACGCAGTCGCATAAATATGCGAACCGCATAACTACTATGCGATGGACGCCTAGAAATGGAGACATGAAGATCTGCGATGAATTGGGAGAGTATGCGGACCGCATACCTGTTTTGCGACAGATATGCGGTCGCATAAGTTTTCTGCAGGGGCAATCTTGTCCAATTTTGGCTGCGACTTTTAGCCCACTATAAATAGATTTATTAGGATTTTTGTGGGTCATCTTGTCTGAAAAAGAGACTACAACACAAGGCATTGAATATTATATCTTTTGGAAGCTTTAGAAGAAAGATTCTTGCTCTTTTGTAAGCATTATGACTTTGAATATTGTTACCTTTTTGTATTTTAGTATGAGTGGCTAGTTTTAAATACTAAGGTTGTGGACCCTAAATGGGTGTAATGTTAATGGGTGGTTACCATTGAATATATATATAATTGTTGGTTAATATTTATTCATTTCTCATTCTTCATTTATTGTTGGTGGCTGCAAACATAAACAAATGTCATTTTACTCTTTATTTACTTGAAAAAGTGGGTTATGGTTTGGTAGAAGTGAATATCAAAAACTCAAGGAGTTAAACCTTGTTTAATAGAATCGCTTAGGAATAAGTGGGTTTTACTTGGAATAAATTGATTGTTCTTAGTTGCAACGCTTTTATATTTGGAAAACTCATAAAGGGGAAATACAACCCAACTACTGGAAAATATTGGGTAGATATTTAGAAATCATTTGCATATCAAAGGACCTTCCATTAGAAATATATCATATTAACACCGATAGCATTACATTTCATTGAAGGGGACACAGCCTTGGTTTCGTTGATTAAATTAATTACAATCTTACAAATTATACTCGTTTTCAATTCACTAAATTACAACACTCTTTTTAGCTAATGGAATAGAATCACGATTTAAGTTATGTCTCACACTATTCAAGTAATCGTTTACGCCTATTCCATGTGGGATTCGACCCCAACCTAGTTGGGTTATTATATTTGACATTGACCGCTTTACACTATTTATTAAAGTGTAATTTCAGCGTATCAACTATCTTTGACTAGCAAGCTTTTAATTTATATATTGTGGTTTTCACTCATCACTAATCTACTGGGGAATTATATATATATATATATATACTCGATTTTGGTATTACCATTTGATTCATACCCGTATTACATAAAAGTTTACAAGTTTACCTACTTTATGATCAACTTCAGGCTAGCTGTCTAAAGTTGAATGAAACTGCATTTGGAGTTGCAATCTTGAGACATACAAGCTGGTCAGAAGAAGCCTAGTTAGTTGTAGTTCATAATCATTTTAAATCAAAGGTTTGGCTTGTTTCTCTCATTATACCTTCATTTGTTTCACTTATGATATATCAATTTAATTTATTCCTTTTCAGTCTGAAATTAGCCCTAAAATAAATAAAATCTATAGAGATTTACAATATAATAAGCTATGGAATCACTAGTAACCAACACCGAGCAAAGATTTTGAAGAAGAAGAAAACACGTGTTCAAAGATTCCCTAGAAATCGAAGCTTGTTCTTCGAATTTAAAATATCTTACACGCGATTCAACATCAAAATCAACTCCAAATGAGCTCAAATTTAAAACATAACTTTTAAATATCATAAATCACAGACCTCAATCATCGGTTTATTAAAACAACAAATCTAATAAAACCTTTTGTAACTAAGAAGAAGAAAAATCTTGTCTATAACGACTCGATCGGTTGTTTTGCTTTCTAGAACCTCGTTCTCCTGTTTAAGACTTCCAATATTTGTTTTTCATATTTTATAACTTGCGAGTATATTTGGTTTGATTTCGAAAGGGTTCAGGTAGAATTCAGAATATTTAGTTCCGTGATAGTGGCCTAAGGTGGCCAAGTTTGACTTAAGTCAACACTTTGAGTAAACAACCTCGGAATAAATATTTGAGGGTTCCAATTGGTTCTTATGGTAATTTTAGACTGGTGTAATATGTTCGGGTTGAGTCTTGGGTGGTCCGGGAATGATTCACTTCTTATTGTCGGCAATTGGCATTTTGAAGGTTTTAGAAATTGCTAAGCTTGACTTAGAGATGACAATGGTGATATCGGATCTTTTTTGGTATTGCAGGGGGTTTGGTTCGTGTTGTCATATTGCATTTGTGTATGAAATTTAGTTCCATTTTGAATTATCTAAATATGATTCGTTGAGTTCGGAATTAGTTTAAAGAATTGGAAATTTGGAAAGTTGATTAGTTTGGTTTGTAGTGAGATTCTTGGTTGTGGAATTATTTTATATGTTTTTAGACCTTGAATAGGTCTAGGTTAGGTTTATGGACTTGTTGATAAGATTGGACGGAGTCCTGGGTATCTCAGGCGAGCTTCAGACCACCCAAAGCATATTCAAGTTGGTAGATTTTGTTGATATCTTGTGTGCTACGCAATAGAGGAGTTGGTCTCATGATCGCGGAGTGTTGTTTGGGGTTGGGGCGAAATGTTCTTAGCGATCACGGAATGGGTCGTGATGGCACTATCGTGGAACTAGGCTAGCCAACTATCACATAACTAGACATTTATTTTAATAAATTTACTTAATATCATTAAATACCAGCATATGAAGTATAAAAATTCATCTAAGTCTGTAAGCAACCATAATATAAACTGACAGTCTAAACAAATCCCCCCAGGACCGGAGTCAACCGATCACGAGCATCGAAGAATAAAACTAACTCTGCTAATGTCATAAATAATGTCTAGGAATAAAATACTAATACTAATAAAGGAAGGGAAATGGAGAAGCTGCGGATGCTGGACAGCTACCTCGAAGTAGTCCCAAAGCTGACGATAACGAACTCGGATGGCTACTGCTCCGAACTAGTACCTGGATCTGCACACAGAGGTGCAGGGAGTGTGATGAGTACGCCAACTCAGTAGTAATAAAAATAAATCACAGTCTGAAGAATAAGAAACACACAACAACAAATACACCAATCCACAAAACAGTAAAACACCGAGTCTCCATAAAGTATACATTTAATACATAAGTTTGAAAACCAATTTCAGTAAAAATCCTTTGAACAAGTATATTTTCCCAAATGTTTCTCAGTAAAAACTCTCAAAATATCAGTTTGAAAGATGAAACGAATCATAATCAAAACTCAGTAAAATATCTTTATAAAACCGCCCCTCAGGCTAATTCATCTCTCATAATCAATCTCTCAGCACCTCACCATCTCTCAGTAACAGTCACGCAGCATCAGCCCCTCAGTCAACCTCACTGTTAATCAGGCCTCCCAATCACTCATCACTTGGCACTCGGCACTCGGAGTTCGGCACTCGCACCCAGTAGGTACCTGCACTCACTGGGGGTGTGTACAGACTCCGGAGGGGCTCCTTCAGCCCAAGCGCTATAAACAAGCCAAATTATGTCAATCAATCATCTCTCGGGCACTCGTCCTCTCTCATATTATAAATATCCTCACAATATAGGCTCTCGGCCTCACTCAGTCAGACACTCTCAACATGCCACTCGGGCCACAATAAATGGGGTTCTCGACCCAAAACAGTATTTCATTTCAAGAAATAATATCAGTAACTCAGAGTGTCAAAACAATTTCTCAAGAAAGACTGAGTGTAAAATCATAATTTAACAAGTGAGGAATATCAGTAAAGTAGCCCCCAAGGGGTTAGAACGAATCGGCACTAGGCCCCAAACATGGATTACATCCCAAATATATCAAAACATAGTAATACTATAAAACATATGCTTTAAAAGCATTTTCATAACTCAATAGTTGCCTAAAAGGGGACATATTTCCAAATTTCCAGTTCGTGCACGCCCCCACACTCGTCACCCAGTGTGTGCGTCACTCCAAACGTGTTTTCCCCTCGAATAAACTTCCTAGTGCTCCAAGTCTATCAATTTCAGATTCATTACATCAAAATATGCTAAGGGAATGAAACCCAATCGAAAAATATTAACTTTATGCACAAAAATCGAAATTAGTCAAAACCCGACCCCCGGGCCCATGTCCCGAAATTCGACAAACTTTATACCAAAACGATCCTCATCATCTCACGAGTCCGTACATATAAAGAACTCTGAAATCGGAGTCTGTTTGACCCCTCAAATCGCCCCTAAAAGGTCTCTTAAACTCAAGCCCAAGTTTTACCTTTTTCTACTGATTTTCCCCAATTAAACACTGTTAATTTAATCCTTAATCACATATAACCGAGATATTGGGTCCAGAATCCTTACCTCAATGAAGAACAATCATTTTCCCTCTTCAAAATTGCTCCAAAAGCTCTAATCTCGTTCAAAAATGGAAGAAAACTTGGACTGCTCGTTATATATACATTGTCCAGAATTTTTGCGGTACTGTTCACACGATACTGTTCATGCCGTATTGTTCACACGGTACTGTTCATGCTGCTGTGAAAAAATGCAGCAGCCTTTCTTCTAGTCTAAGTTGATCCGTTAACCTTCTGAAATCCACCCGAGGCCCTCGGAATCTCAACCAAATATACCAACACATCCTAAAATACAATACGAACTTAGTCAAGGCTTTAAACCACGCTAAACAACACTAAAATTTTGAATCGCTCCATGAATCGAACTGTGAGATTTCAAATTTTCCAACTTGTATATTTTGCGTCGAAACATATCAAATAAATTCGGAATGACTTCAAACATTGCACACGAGCCATAAACGACGTAACGGTGTTGTTCCAAGTTTCGGAATCGAAATCCGACCTCGTTATCAAAATTTTACCCTTCGGTCGGACTTTTCCAAAATCTTATATTTTTCCAACTTTCGCCAAAATTCGTCGATTTATCCTACGGACTTCCAAATCCAAATCCGAACATACGTCTAAGTCCGAAATTACCATAAGAAACTATTGGAATTATCAAAAATCCATTCCGGGGTCATTTACTCAAAAGTCAACTCTCCGGTCAACTCTTTCTATTTAAGCTTCGAAATGAGAATTTTTCTTTAATTTAAATTCTGAATCTTCCGAAAACTAAACTTGACCACACACGCGAGTCATAATACATATTGCGAAGCTACTCGAGACCTTAAACCACTTAACGGAGCATAAATTCTTAAAACGACAAGTCGGGTCGTCACATTCTCCACCTCTTAAATAAACGTTTGTCCTCAAACGTTCTAAGAATTATTCTGAGGTTACCAAATTGATGATATTACTTTTACACCTTTACTCATGGTTGATTCCACGCCACCGTATTTGAGATAAGTCCGACAACATCGTCTCATTTGAGATTATTCCTTTTATTCATATTTGTAAAAACTTTAAGATCAATTCCTTACACTCCAACATTTTCAAAAGGCCTAATTTTCACAACAACACACGGGTTTTAGTCTCAACTGACTATAGCAACTCGTGCCTACGCACACATGATAGTGTTGAAGTACTTCAAAATTTTCTGGGGTATTACATTCTCCCCTGCTTAGGATCATTCACCCTCAACCACATAACATAACTTATCTCTTCTTTTGCACGTTTAATCTCCCAAATTTTTCTAATTCCCAATTTTTTCAGAAATTTCGGCAGAGTCTCCCCTGTACTTGGGACTATCCACCTGCCAGAGTAACACCAAAACAACTTCTAACAATACATCCACAATGTGTATATCAATAACACCAATCTCAACATTACAAGCCCTGCATTATCACAATGATATCAGAATATGAAGCACATCATATGTATGCTCATCACCACATCTCTAGTCTTTAAAGTTATTCATAATTAATTCCAGCATCATCAATTAATCTCATATTAACCACCACCTCATTTCGAATTTTCACAATACTGACAACAGAATGTGAGGCATGAAGATCTCATGATTACTTACTCGGATTAATGAGTCACATTTAACGCCACCTGGGCACTCATATCATAAGCTAAAACTCAATGTTTACAGCACGAAAATGGCTGAATATGAACATAAAATATACAAGAATTATCAAATAAGCCTAACAGGCATGACTCCCTTTTAATATTATCGCACAAATTAAACTTCACGAAGGGAGAATTTAAACTCAAAAATATCTTACCACAAGGACCTCGTCCTTACATAACCTCCACTGCGGCTTGCAGTCCGGTATAAATATTTCACATTGTGCCAACTGAAATTTTCAATTTCCTTTCTTTCTTCTTCTCAATAAATTTCGTAAATATTTTCATAACACATAATGAACCCTCATACCGGTAGGGCATATAATTCATAAAAATTGGAATCAATTATTCTGAAACACATTAAACTAACTCTAGTGAATAATAAACATTACTTTTAGACTTGTAGTCCTCAATGGTGTACAAAATAAAATTGCAGACACAGTCTCACATCTTCAAATATCCCAATAGGGATAAACATATAAGTTGGTCACAAACTTACGAAGCTCGCCCATAAATGGAGCATAATAGGGGGACTCACCTCAATATTCAGATCTGAATCCAACTAAGGGGAAATATTCTTTTTATAGCAAATCAGGATCGTTCCTGTAACGACACCATCTGGTGCATCGGCCTCAGCCAAATCATAGCGATTATATCAACGGATCGGGTATCCACCTCTTAGGCGCCCACTACCTGCCTGTCCTCCACCTCTAGTTGACTGAGCACGTGGAGTATTAACTGGAGTAAAGCTTGTAGCTTGAGTTTTCTGATGAAATAAACCCCTTCCAAGTCAGGGACAATCTCTCATGATATGCCTAGTATCACCACACTCATAACAACCCCTCTAAGGTCGTGGTTGCTCATACTGAGTCTGTGCCGGATAACTGGAATAACCACTGTAAGAATCTCGTGTCGGTTGTGCACTATAAACTGGAGCACCCCGAGTAATATGATGTGCGAGCAGAGCTGACCAATTGCTCGAGCCTCCACTATAATGGGTCCTAGCTGAAGAGTAAAATCCACTAAACCCTCCAAATCTTCGAGAGCTTTTGGCCTCCTTAGACACCCTTTTTTTTGCGGTCTCCGCTACTTGTTGAAATGGAGTATCAGTTTGAAATTCTCGAGTCATGCATATTTTTATATCATATCGAGTCCCTCAATGAATCTGCGGACCCACTCCTTAGCGGTAGGAACCAAAAATAGGTGCACGATGAGCTAACTCATAGATACGACATACTGCATATACCATGCCATCTTATGATAAATATGAGAACCTCATAATCCATTCCGAGCCACAAGCAACTACGTACTCAACTAGACAAGAACTTTCCATTTGTTCCCATCTACAAGAAAATCATTATACATCGCATGCTCCTCACGCCAATCCGACCTACTACAAAGTTGTCCTATTTATCCAAGTTCCTTCTAACTTACCTTCGAATTGATACTTCTCCTTGCCATAATACCGAAATTCTCAACCTAGACTCACCACACGAGATTTTAGCACAAACCACACGGCCCTAAGTCTCATAAGCCGCTGAATGTTCTCTTAAGCACTCCAAAAAGTACCACAAGTCAAACACTTACTCCAAGAAAACTTTCATGAATTTAAGTTATTCTTCCGCTTTCCTGATGCCCAAATGTAGAATCCCTAAGGATGTATAAATTCCCCAAGTCTTGACACCCTCCAATGTGAATCTCAATGTCTAGTTGAATACACATCCTGAAGAACCCCAATTGCTACATGTAAACCTTGAGTCCATTAGAGACATTTTCGAGAGTCGTTTACTCTACTCAAATCCCAATTAAAATGACCAAGCGGACCGAATGACCTGCGCCCCCAATTAGTACACCAACACCCAAGGATGCAATGCACACTTCTAAGCAACCAAGCAAATTACTACCCCGCACACACTACACCCTTTACAAATACAACTCAATCATTCAATAAAACACATTTACTCGTAAAGTATATTACAACATGTATTCAAAGATTTCCATTACTCGAGTCATTCTCAAACTCCATCTCTGCAGGTCATAACTGATTCAACAGTATGCCTCGAACTGAAACCAATGCAACGCATAATCGTACAACCAACTTATCATTAGCAGACTCCCCCACAAAGCCAAAGATCAAGACAAACAATAACTCACAATGCCCGTGCGCTATCACTAGCACAATACCGCAGTGAGATTCTACTAAATCCTTCATAAGCTCATATAACACAAATCATCTAATATCTCGAATCATCTGCAAATCTCGCATTCATCATTGTAATGGTCATGCCAACTTCCACAAGCGATCTAAACTCAAATTGCAGCATATATCATCTACTTGTAAAAGAGAACTTGCTATAAAACAACATAAGGATCACATAAACCCAGGAAACTCCGCAGGAGATAACCCCGCCTGCTTAGCGTCAAACTGATATTTCTCTATACCCTTCCGACAATCATAGCTATTATGCAATCACTTTACCCTCCTGCATCAAAACACAACAAATGCCTACCTTCGAGGAATCACAATACGCGGTATAAGAATCGGAAGCTGATGGTAGAACTAACACCGGAGCTGTGGTTAAAGCAAATCGCGAGCTTCTGAAAGCTCTCTCCACACTCGTCTGACCACCTGAATACCCTCACTGGACACCACGTTCCCCAAGAATGCTACTAAGTTGAGCCAAAATTCACATTTGGAGAACTTACATAAAGCTTCTCCTCCCTAAATCTCTGTAACGCCATCCTCAAATGCTGAGTATGCTCCTCCTGGCTACGTGAGTGCGCCAGGAGGCCATTAATGAATACCATGATGAAGCAGTACAAATACGGCTGGGATACACTATTAATCTAATATATGAACGCTACTGGGGCATTGGTCAGCCCAAAAGACATCACCAGGAACTTATAACACACAGAAAGATCCGCTTTACTCCACAACTAAACAATATGAGAGGTCATCCAATACACTCACAACTCGAAGCCATATGCCAACCCGAGAGAGAAATCAAACACTCAATAGCTCTTGCCACATTTCCAGCCAATCCCTTTTGTCACAATCAAACAATTTGAACACATCTCACCATCAAAATCATAAGTTGTCGATGCACAGCTGATACCGAGCGCTCACGTGCGCATTCGAATACATGAAAGGGATTCAAGACTTATGTTTTTGGCTAAATAAATGGATTCGCACGACAAGAATTCAAGAATGTGAGATTTTTCCTAAGGGTTCTACAGCCTCTCGAAGATAATTACAGACGTCTTCGTATCAATCCGCAAGACTTTACTAAACCTGCTCATGACCGTTGAGTCCTATATAAACTAGAGCTTTGATACCAACTTGTCACGACCCCAAATCCTAATAGGTCGTGATGGCGCCTATCGTGGAACTAGGCTAGCCAACTATCACATAACTACACATTTATTTTAATAAATTTACTCAATATCATTAAATACCAGCATATGAAGTATAAAAATTCCTTTAAGTCTGTAAGCAACCATAATAGAAACTAACAGTCTAAAGAAATCCCCCCAGGACTGGAGTCAACTGATCACGAGCATCGAAGAATAAAACTAACTCTATTAATGTCATAAACAATGTCTAGTAATAAAATACTAATACTAATAAAGGAAGGGAAAT
This sequence comes from Nicotiana undulata, assembly GCA_005239495.1. Lineage (NCBI taxonomy): Eukaryota > Viridiplantae > Streptophyta > Magnoliopsida > Solanales > Solanaceae > Nicotiana > Nicotiana undulata. The sequence continues at coordinate 29,330 of ML299101.1, forward strand.
GGAGAAGCTGCGGACGCTGGACAGCTACCTCGAAATCCCAAAGCTGACGATAACGAACTCGGGTGGCTACTGCTCTGAACCAGTACCTGGATCTGCACACAGAGGTGCAGGGAGTAATGATGAGTACACCAACTCAGTAGTAATGAAAATAAATCACAGTCTGAAGAATAAGAAACACACAGCAACAAATACACAAATCCACAAAACAGTAAAACACCGACTCTCCATAAAGTATACATTTAATACATAAGTTTGAAAACCAATTTTAGTAAAAATCCTTTGAACAAGTATATTTTCCCAAATGTTTCTCAGTATAAACTCCCTAAATATCAGTTTGAAAGATGAAACGAATCATAATCAAAACTCAGTAAAATATCATTATAAAACTGCCCCTCGGGCCAATTCATCTCTCAGAATCAATCTCTCAGCACCTCACCATCTCTCAGTAACAGTCACTCAGCACCTCACAGTCACTCAGCATTAGCCTCTCGGGAAACCTCATTGTCACTCATGCCTCCCAATTACCCATCACTCGGCACTCGGAACACGCACTCAGTAGGTGCATGCACTCACTGGGGGTGTGTACAGACTCCGGAGGGGCTCCTTCAGCCCAAGCTCTATAAACAAGCCAAATCATGGCAATCAATCATCTCTCAGGAACTCGTCCTCTCTCATATCATAAATATCATCACAATATAGGCTCTCGGCCTCACTCAGTCAAACACTCTCAACATGCCACTCGGGCCACAATAAATGGGGTTCTCGACCCAAAACAGTATTTCCTTTCAAGAAATAATATCAGTAACTCAGAGTGTCAAAACAATTTCTCAAGAAAGACTGAGTGTAAAATCATAATGTAATAAGTGAGGAATATCAGTAAAGTAGCTCCCAAGGGGTTAGAACAGATCGGCACTAGGCCCCAAACATGGCTTACAACCCAAATATATCAAAACATAATAATACTATAAAACATATGCTTTAAAAGCAGTTTCTCAACTCAATAGTTGCCTAAAAATGGACATATTTCCAAATTTCCAGTTCGTGCACGCCCCACACTCATCACCCAGGTGTGTGCGTCACTCCAAAACCGTGAAAGGATGCGAAGTTCGGGGTTTCATACCCTCAGGACAGAATTTAAAGACATTACTTATCTCAAACTAGTCTGAAAAGCTACTCCGCAATTCATTTGCCCCTCGAATCAACATCTTAGTGCTCCAAGTCTATCAATTTCACATCAAAATATGCTAAGGGAATGAAACCCAAATCGAAAAATATTAACTTTATGCACAAAACTCGAAATTAGTCAAAACCCGACCCCCGGGACCACGTCCTGAAACTCGACAAACTTTATACCAAAACTATCTTCATCATCTCACGAGTCCGTAAATATAAAGAACTCTGAAATTGGAGTCCGTTTGACCCCTCAAATCCCCCCTAAAAGGTCTCTTAAACTCAAGCCCTAATTTCACATTTTTCTACTGATTTACCCCAATTAAACACTGTTAATTTGATCCTTAATCACATATAATCGAGTTATTGGGTCCAGAATCCTTACCTCAATGAAGAAAAATCATTTTCCCTCTTCAAAATCGCTCCAAAAGCTCTAATCTCGTTCAAAAATGGAAGAAAACTCGGACTGCTCGTTATATATACACTGTCCAGAATTTTTGCGGTACTGTTCACGTGTTACTGTTCATGCGGTACTGTTCACGCGGTACTGTTCATGCTGCTGTGAAAAAATGCCGCAGCTTTTCTTCTAGTCTAAATTGATCTGTTAACCTTCCGAAATCCACCCGAGGCCCTCAGAATCTCAACCAACCAAATATACCAACACGTCCCAAAATACTATACGAACTTAGTCGAGGCTTTAAACCACGCTAAACAACACTAAAATTTCGAATCGCGCCATGAATCGAATTGTGAGATTTCAAATTTTCCAACTTGTATGTTTTGCGCTGAAACATATCAAATCAATTTGGAATGACTTCAAACTTTGCACACGATTCATAAACGACGTAACGGTGTTGTTCCAATTTTCGGAATCGAAATTTGACCTCGTTACCAAAATTTTACCCTTCGGTCGGACTTTTCCAAAATCTTATATTTTTTCAACTTTCGCCAAAATTCGTCGAATTATCCTACAGACTTCCAAATCCAAATCCAAACATACGTCTATGTCCGAAATCACCATAATAAGCTATTGGAATTATCAAAAATCCATTTCGGGGTCATTTACTCAAAAGTCAACTCTCCGGTCAACTCTTTCTATTTAAGCTTCGAAATGAGAATTTTTCTTTAATTTAAATTCCAAATCTTCCAAAAACTAAACTTGACCACACACGCGAGTCATAATACATATTGAGAAGCTACTCGAGACCTTAAGTCACTGAACGGAGCATAAATTCTTAAAACGACTAGTCGGGTCATTATAGTAAGTATCTTGTCTAATCTCTTAAGAGAGAAATTATCCCCGTAGGTATTCTATTTGCTACATGCCTCATGTTATGGGATCTATGTATGTGCGATGTGACGAGCATCCTTGCGAATGCTATATTCTTGATATATTCAAGTAGATTTAGACTTATACCATGCTTTAACTATACTACATGAGTTAATCTTGTCTGTTTAAATTCTTCAATTCATGAATTAACTTGAGACTAGACTTGCGTAGTTTACTGAGCCTTGCTACTTTAAGAAATTGGCAGGATACTTGATTATCCGTAGATATATCTATGTATGTATCCTTGTGTACTTATTTGTTCAGAAGTTTTGTGACTACATAACTCGAAGATATCTCCGCTAGTTGGGCTAGTGTCACGTCAATGGTTTCACCACTCTTATGGAATCAAGTTGTTTGCCTCGGTATTTTTATGTAATACCGTTCACACTGGATCAAGACGTTCACCTCGGCAGGATTATGTAACACTACTCTTATGGGATCGGGTCGTTCGCATTGACATGATTATGTAACACCACTCTATGGCATCGGGGTGTTCGTCTCAACAATATTCTTATGGAATCGGGATGTTCGCCTCAGTAACACTCTTATTAAATACCTCAATACTATTCTTATGGAATCGGGTCGTTCGCCTCGGCAAGGTTATGTGAAATATATTAATAGGTAGTTTGTGCGTACCTGAGTATCTTGAAGGATTTTTGCCTGCTTCTTTTATTGAAAAACATATTGTACATCTTTATGTGCTTTGTTGCTACATGACATGCCTCTTACCTGTCTACTTCCTTATGTTCATTGATTATTGAACCACTAGTAAGTGTCGATGTCGATCTCTCGCTACTACTTCTTCGAGGTCAGATCAAATACTTATTGTTCACGCGTTAATTTTACGTACTCATATTATACTTCTGCACTAATTGTGCAGGTACTAAGACAGGTCCATTTGGTAGTCACACAGGCGTATAGGCGCACTTGCTGAGGAGACTTAGGAGTGAGCTGCTTTATATGCTTCTGTCCACAGCACACAGAGTCTCCTTCCTCTTTACTTATTGTATTCTATCTACATTCTATTCTAGATAGTTTTTGTAGTAGTATTGTATATTCTAGTAGATGCTCGAGCACTTTTTACACCGGATTATGGGGATTTTAGATAGTTGTTCATGGTTGTATCATTGTTATGACATTTAGCTTTATATTTTGTTCATGGTTCATATCTTGGCGAAAATATTGGTATTTTATCATGATTTCTAAATCGAATTTCTCTTATTTATTTTATTACTTATTTTTAAAAGGTGATATGAACCATAGGACATTGTGTTGATTTATTGTCGACTGGATTAACGGCAGTGTTGGGCGCCATCGCGGTATATGGTAGAAATTGGGTTGTGACATTATCTAAATATTTGTATATTTGGTACAAGTTAAATAGGTGCGACTAAATAGATGGCCCCGTGGAATTTTTACCAATTTATGGGAATAATCTATGTAAAATCACTTTTGTTTTGTTTAGGACAAAAAATTCATCCAACTATTACTTTTTTACTCAAAAAAGATAAAGGACACTCATTTGGCATGACATGTCATATTAAAAAAATATTTATTAATGATAAAACATTTAACTCATGTCTTTTATACCATCTAGCCCACCCAATAATAAAATGAATCTATTTTAAAGTATCAAAGTTCTAAATTTTAACAAAGTAAATTCTTGCTAAAATGATCGAAGTAACAAAGATAGACAAACCTTTTGACCGAAGGAAGTACTTACTTCACATTTTCAAGTCATTAATTAGTTTTTTCAATCGCAAATCATTTGTGAGGTGATTAAATACATGTATTGGGTAAAATTAGCATATGACATATGGATGTGTTTTGAGTTGACACGTGGCGGTGAAGACAAATAGGAGATGAGTCAACAAATAGCTGACATCGGGTACAAACATGTGGTCGGTATTGCATAAGTTTCAAAGGCATCAAGGCCGGGAAAAAGAATGTGAAAAAAGGTACTAGTTGAAGAAGGCAGCATTAAAAGAGCAGCTATTTATCATAGCATTTATTCTCAACTGTTATCCAGCTATCAAGATGAGTTGTTATTTACCTTAAATAGGATCATGATTTGGAGATCGTGTCTTCCCTAATTTAGCTATTAAAAGAGAAATTTATACTCATTAAGTAGAGGAAATACTGGTACGAAAAAAGGCTAATACTACTCTATTATTCTTCAATACATTATTTTGCTAATATTAAATTTTTGGCATTGTTCTCGTTTCAGGAGAAGATCAATTCAAAGATCAGGCTTATCTTTTCTTTAATTATTTTTATTTCACTCGCTTTTGCTCTTCATTATTTTATTTTTCTGGATAAATTTAATCCACGTGTCTATAAATCACGTTACAAATTCAACTATATCATTTTACGGCTCAACAGTTTGGCACACATCGTGGAGCATAGAAAATGATATTACTTTGATATGTTTGTCTTTTACTGGCGTACTTTGAAGTTTTCTGTAGTAAGCAAAAAACAAATATGGCACTCAATGATGTCAAGAACTTGCTCAATGTTGGAAAAAATAATATCATGAGCATACGGATAATTTTCGTGGTGAAGATCAGCATGATGATTCTGCTAGGGAAACCTGCAATGATGGGAATGAAGCAATTCTAATCCGAGAAGAACGAAATACTCGGCGTGCAAGGAGTCCTACACTTGATGATATGGATGATGAACATGTTGCCAACATGGTAAAAGTTTTGAGGGCGCAACAAAGGGAAATCATGAACTCTCAAGATAGGAAAGAATAATGACTGAATTCCTGCAAGCGCTATTGGTTGCTTCAAATAGCTTCAATGGTGGAGTTCGAGTCCCTCCTAGCGTGCCTTCAAATCATACAACACCGAGAACCAGTAACATCACTTAAAGGGAGGAGTTCATATCCAATAATAATAAAGCAGGCGGTGCAGGAAGCGGATCCGCGAATAAAAATAAAACAAATCATCCTTTTAAAACCGAGATCATGAGCTTCATGAGGGAAATTATTGATCAGATGAATCAAAACGCTAAAGAACTCAATGCTCGAATGGATCAGATCCCGGAAGAATGTAACGATCTGGCAGGTTGTTTTGTACATTTGAGCCATATTTTCCCTTTTGATGCTTCACACATATGTATTTGTGATTTTAGAACTTGCAGAGTCGTTTGTTTTTGTTACAAGAAGGTTTTGGATTGATTTGGACCATTTGATTCTCGGTTTAGAAGCCTAAGTTGAAAATGAGACCAAAGTTTGATTTTATTTTTGTCACGACCCTAGAACGGTGTTTTTATGGCTCTAAGAGGTTTGTATCATAATTTTGGACTTGGGGATTTTCCCGGAATTTAATTCTAAGGCTCCTAGGTTGATTTGGCTTGTTTTGCCGAAAGTTGGAAATTTTAGATTTAGAAGTTTTTCCAAAATTTGATCGTGAGTAGAATTTCTTGCAATTAGGTTCGAAATTTGGTTTTGGGACTTGTAATAGGTCTATTTTGCTATTTGGAACTTGTCTGTAAAATTTGGTGTCATTTGGATTTTGTTTGATAGGATTCAGACGCTTGGTTGCAATTCTAGAGGTTATTGAGTTTTCTTTTAAAATTCATGCGGTTTGATGTCCGATTAGTTGTTCTAGATGTTATTATTGTGTTTTGATTGCAAGAGAGAGTTCATATGATATTCTTAGACTTATGTGAATATTTGGTTTGGAGCACTGAGGACTGGGGTCATGAGTTTTGGACGGGTTTTAAAAAGGTTTAGACCCAATTACACGTTACTGGTGTGTTGGTGTCTCAAGTGTCACAATACGAACACCAGCGATCATAGAAGGGGGTCAATTGTGACATCAGGATCGCAATTGCGAAGAAGGATTGAATCAGGGTAGGCTCTCATTTGCAACAATTTTGTCACAGTTGCGATGGCTACAAGGTTCGTAATTGTGAACCCAGTGTCACATTTGCGACTTCCCCCTAAGGCTGTCAGGAGCCGCAATTGCGAGGCTTTCTTCGTAATTGCGAGGTTTTGCAATTTCAAACCCAGTGTCGCAATTGCAACATCTGCAATAGAACAAAAGGCTGAAAAGTTGGGATTTAATCTCATTTATCTCATTTCAGAACCCTAGACTCGGTAAGAGGCGATTTACTAAGGGAATTTTCACCTACAATCACTAGGTAAGTAATTTCCAGATATATTTCATGATTTTATATGACATTTAACATCAAATTTATGAGAAAAAAGAGAATTTTTGGGGATTTTTGTCTAAGGTTTGAAAAGTGAAAATTTGGATTTTGAGAGTAGAAAAGATGACTCGAAATTGAAAACAAAACACATATATAGAGCCCGTTTTGAAATAATAATTTTTTCACTTTTTCGAAAAAATTTCACTTTTTCGAAAAAATTTCACTTTTTTCGAAATCTATGTTTGGCCATAAAATTTTCAATTTTTAATTTTTCAAAAATCTGAAAAAACTCATAAAAGTTGTTTTTCAAAATTCACTCAAATCACTCACAAAAATTCAAAAACAACCCAAAATTATATTCATGTCCAAACACAACTTTAATTTTCAAATACCATTTTCACTTGAAAAAAATCACTTTTTTGGAATTTTACAATTCTTATGTCCAAACGCCCACATCGACTCGTGGAGTTATGGGTAGTCAAGATCTATCCTTGGACTCGGATTTTGACCGAACGGCCCTGAAATTATTTATTGTAATTGGTTTCTCTCGCTATTAAGTCATTTTTTGTTAGATTTGAGTCGTGTGGAAGCAAATTTTAGGGGAAAAGCTATTTTTGAGGGTTGATTTGGCCTAATCAAGATAAGTATCTTGTCTAACTTTGTGTGGGGGTACTACCCCTTAGGATTTGGATTGATTGTGCTATCTGAATTATGTGAAAGACGTGCACACGAGGTGACGAATGTGTACATGGACTTTATGTGGTATTTGACCAATTTAGACTCTTAGGTTATTTATAAGAACTTGATTGAAGCTTTTATCATTTGGTTTGTCTTTTTTTGGTAATTTAATTCTCACATTCTTTAATTGGAATCGGCATTACATATTTTGTTTCCATTGTCAAGATACTCTTGTGTGCATTTACTTGTAGTAGTCAATACATGTCATTCTTTGCATTGTTACGTTATTCTCATGCATTAAGACTCGGTTGCTATCTTTTTCATTGTTAAGCTTATGTAATGTGCTTGAATTGGAATTTTCCATTTCGTAGGAATATCTTCATTTTGAGTTATTGAAATCATAGTTGTGAAAACTATTAAAACAATGAGGTTGAAGTTATTAATGGTTGAGATATTTTACCTTGTTGAGTTGTTTCTCATTTCTTTGTTGCTATTGAGATTTTGTACACATTGTAGTTGAGCCTTGGGCTTTTATTTGTGGTACCATCGGTATTGTTGATATTGTCAATCTTTTGGCATATGGCACGTGTGGTGCGAGTTGTCTATTGTGTTATGATATTGATGTGTATGCGCCAGTATAAGAATAGGGGTTGATGTGCATGCGGCGAGATAAGGTGGGATTGATACGCATGTTACTAGTAAGGGAACTACTTGAAGCCACGCCGTGAGATAAGGGAGCAAAAGAGCATGTAGCTAGTTTGGGAAAATGTTTTCAAAAAATAAAAATGCAAGGATCACACAGCAATATAAGGAAGATTGTGATGGTAAATTGTGAAATGTGGTATTTCTTTCCAGTTCAAAATAGTATTTTATTTAGATATTATTACTGCATTCTCTGTAGAGCTTGTGACTCGCTTCTACCAGGTTTTGGGAGTTAATGACAGTTGCACTGTTTGGTTTTATTATTACAAGTTTAAGTTGATATCTAAATTGTTATTTTTGCTAAATATTGATGTATGTTAGGCTTACCTATTCATAGAGAGTAGGTGAATTTTGGGTCGGGACAAGTCGGTATCATAGTATAGGTTTATATGTGTTACGAGTGATAAACAAGTTTAGTAGAGTCTTGAAAATCGGTACGGAGACATCTGTACTTATCTTCAAGAGGATACGGAACTGTTAGGAAATTCACTTCTTTGATTCCTTATCATGCGAATTTTTGACTTTCAAATCTGAGCCTCTATTTTTTTATTCTCTTACAGATGGTGAGGACATGTACTGCTGGATAAGACGATAAGATGATCAGACACTCGCGCCCCCTGCTAGAGCCGCAAGAGGTCGGGGTTGAGGTATAGGCCGAGGAGGGGCACGTGTTGCATCTAGAGCACCTACTCGAGCAGCGACTAAGGAGCCACTAATAGCTCCGATTGGGCGACAGGCAACCGAGGCGTCTGTTCTTACCCCTGGACTTCCTGATACCCTAGCATAGTTTTTTATCACGTTCGGCACTATACCTCAGGCAGGATTGATTCCTATTACACCAGCTACATCTCATGCTGGGGGAGTAGCTTAGACTCACGTGAGCCATAGTCTAGAGTAGAGGGTCCATATTGATCAGGTCCCCGGTGTCATGAAAGCACAGCCTGTTACTCCGATTCAGCCTGAGGTCAGGCTAGAGGCATCTAAGAAGGAGAAGAGGAGACTTGAGAGATTTAAGAAGTATGATCATCCTACTTTTAAAGGCATGGATACCGAGGATACGCATTGTTATTTAGAGAACCATATTTTCCGCACCATGGGTATTATGGAGGTGAGCAGATTTTCTTTTACTATATTTCAGTTGCAGGAGCAACATATAGGTGGTGGCAAGCTTACGAGGAGGCTAGTCCAAATGATGAAGCCCCACTCACTTGGGCTTAGTTTTCAGAGATATTTTTGATAGAGTTTGTTCCACAAACCCTTCGGGATGCATGGCGCACAGATTTTGAGTAGCTACGTTAAGGGACTATGTCGGTGTTAGAGTATCCTATCAAATGCAGTGAGTTGTCCCGACATGCACCTGCCTTAGTTTCTACAGTTAGAGAGAGAGTCTGTAGATTCATCGAAGGGCTCAGTTATGGTCTTATATTCAGCATGGCTCAAGAGTTGGAGACGGATACCCCATTTCAGCAGGTTGTAGAGATCGCCTAGAGGATGGAGGATATGCGAGGCCAGGAGAGGGAGCACAGGGAGGCCAAGAGGCCAAGAGGTACTGGAAGGTTTAGTGGTGGAAACTTTGGAGTTTTATCCCGTCATGCTAGAGGATATGTTAGTCACCCAGTTCATTCAGCATTTCTAGCTACTAGCAGTGCTCCGGCTATTCCGAGGTCTCAGGTTGCCCATTTCGCACAACCACTTTCCAATGCACCTCCTACACGGGGAGCCTTCAACGGTCACTCCATCTGACCAGGCCAGAGTTAGTTTCAGTAGCCATGCCCACCGATAGTTGTTTCGAGTGTGGTGATAAAAGACATATGGTGAGGGACTACCCCATACTCAGGAGGGGTGCACCTCTACAAACTACACAGGCTTCACGGTTCCACAGGGTTCACAGGCCATGGTTGTTGCTCCAATCGCCGTTCCACCCGCACCACAAGCTAGGGGTGGAGGTCATGTGGGTATTGGTAGCCGTAGAGGGGGAGGCTGGCTCATTTCTATGTGCATTTGGTAGCACGGAGGCGGTTACATCGGACGTTTCTATCACATGTATAATTTCAACCTGTCATAGGATGCATCAATCTTGTTTGATGCGGGTTCTACTTATTCATATGTGTCATCTTAATTTGCCCCATATTTGGATATATCTCGTGATTCTTTAAGTTTCCTTGTATATGTGTCCACACTTATGAGAGATTCTATTATTGTGGATCGTGTTTATCGGTCGTGTTTAGTTGTTATTGGTGGTTATGAGACCAGAGTTGATCTATTGCTACTCAGTATGGTAGATTTTAACATGATCTTGGTCGTGTATTGGTTGTCACCCTATCACGCTATTCTTGATTATCACGCCAAGACTGTGAGATTGGCTATGCCAGAATTTCCGCGGTTGGAGTGGAGGGGTACATTGGATTATATTCCTAGAAGGGTTGTGTCCTTTCTTAAGGCACAACGAATAGTTAAGAAGGCGTGTGAAGCATATCTAGCTTTTGTTGGGGATGTTAGTGTTGATACTCATACGTTGAGTCAGTTCGGTAGTGAGAGATTTCGTAGATATGTTCCCAGCAGACCTACCAGGCATGCCGCCCGATAGAGATATCGATTTTTGTATTGACCTGATGTTGGGCGCTTAGCCAATTTCTATTCCACCATATTGTGTGGCATCAGTTGAGTAAAGGATGGTACTATGCGAATGTGTATTGATTACAAGCAGCTAAACAAATATACGGTCAAGAAAAGGTACCCATTATCGTGCATTGATCACTTGTTTGATAAGATTCAGGGTGCTAGAGTGTTATTAAAGATTTATTTGAGGTCAGGGTATCATTAGTTGAAGATTCGAGATATAGATATTCCGAATACTACTGTGAGGACTTGGTATGGTCACTACGAGTTTCTACTGATGTCATTTGGGCTGACAAATACCCCAGCAGCATTTATGCACTTGATGAACAGTGTGTTCCGGCCATATCTTGATATGTTCGTCATTGTGTTCATTGACGACATCTTGATGCATTCTCACAACCAGGAGAATCATGAGAAATATTTTAGGATCGTGCTCCAAACATCGAGGGAGAAGAAGTTATATGCAAAGTTCTCCAAGTGTGAGTTTTGGCTTGATACGGTGGCATTTTTGGGCCTCATGGTGTCTAGTGAGGGGATCAAGGTAGATCCGAAGAATATTGAAGCAGTTTAGAGTTGGACCATACCGTCTTCATCTATTGAGATTTGGAGTTTTCTTGTTTTGTCTGGATACTATCGACACTTTGTAAAGGGTTTATCATCTATTGCACTTTTGACTAGATTAACCCATAAGGGTGCTCCTTTCAGACGGTTCGAGGAGTATGAGGAGAGATTTCAGAAGCTCAAGACTACATTGACTACATCCCCAGTATTGATGTTGCCACAGATTCGGGATCTTACATCGTGTATTATGATGTGTCGCGTATTGGGCGTGGCCATGTGTTGATGCAAGATGTTAGGGTGATTGCCTACGCATATTGGCAATTGAAGGTTCATAAGAAGAATTACCATGTGCATGACTTGGATTTGGCAGCCATAGTTCATGAAATGAATATTTGGAGGAATTATTTGTACGACATTCCATGTGAGCTCTATATCGATCATCGGTTTCTCCAACATCTATTCAAGTAGAAGGACCATAATTTTCAGCAACCGAGATGGTTATAGTTTTTGAAAGACTATGATATCACCATACAATAGTATCCTCGAAAGGCCAATGTGGTAGCCGATGCATTGAGCAGGAAGGCAGAGAGTATGGGCAATTTGGCATGTTTACCGGTAGCAGAGAGGCCACTAGCCATGGGTGTTCAGGATTTGGCCAATCAGTTTGGGAGATTGGAGTTTTTGCACCTTAGTCGAGTTCTTGCTTGCGTGGTTTCTCGGTCTTCTTTGTGTGAACACATCAGTGTGTGTCAGTATGATGACCCATTTTGCTTGTCCTTAAGGACACGGTACAGCACGGCGATGCCAAGGAGGTTTCTATTAGAGAGGATGGGGAGTTGAGGATGCAGGGTCGGATGTGTGTGCTCAATATGGATGGGTTGCGTGAGTTGATCCTTGAGGAGGCCCACAGTTTGTAGTATTCCATTCATTCGGGTGCCGCTAAGATGTATCAGGATTTGAGACAACACTATAAGTGGAGAAGAATAAAGAAAGATATAGTGGAGTATGTGGCTCGGTGCTTGAATTGTCAGCAGGTGAAGTACGAGCATCAGCTGCCGGGCGGTTTGCTTCAGATACTTGAGATTCCAGAGTGGAAGTGCGAGCGTATTACCATGGATATCTTTGTTAGGCTCCCACTGACTTTGAAGAAATTTGACGCGTGTGGGTTATTGTGGATAGGCTGACCAAATCCGCGCATTTCATTCTGGTTGTGACTACCTATTCTTCAGAGCAGCTGGCTTAGATCTATATCAATGAGACTGTTCACCTTCATGGTATGTTGGTGTCCATTATCTCTGATCGAGGCACGCAGTTCACATCATATTTCTGGAGAGATATGCAACGTGATTTCGGCACACGAGTTGAGTTGAGTACAACATTTCACCCATAAATGGACGGGCAGTCGGAGTGCACCATTCAGATCTTGGAGGATATGTTGCGTGCCTATTTTATTGATTTCGAGGGTTCTTGGTATTAATTTCTACCGCTTTCAGGGTTTACCTACAACAACAGCTACCAAACGAGTATTCGGATGGCTCCTTATGAGGCCTTATGAGGTGGTAATTTTCTCTAGTTGGTTGGTTTGAGCTGGGGGAGGCTAGGTTGTTGGGCACTGATTTGGTTCAGGATGCCTTGGAGAAAGTCAAGTTGATTCAGGATTGGCTTCGTACAACACAGTCTAGGTAGAAGAGTTATGTTTATCGGAAGGCTCGCGATGTGGTATTTATGGTGGGAGAGAGGGTCTTACTTCTGGTTTCACTTATGAAGGGTGTGATGAGGTATAGGAAGAATGGCAAGTTGAGCCCTAGGTACATTGGTCCTTTTGAGATCCTTGAGAGAGTTGGTTAGATAGCCTACAGACTAGCATTGCCACTTAACTTATCGACAGTTTCACCTGGTATTCCACGTTTTCATGCTCCCAATGGATCATATTTCAGTGGGCATGTAACGACCCGACCGATCGTTTTGTGTATTTTAGCACTATTTTCCCTTATGATACTTCACACATGTGTATTTATGGTTTTATGAATTGCGGGGTCGGTGGGTTTCGTTCCGGGAAGGTTTTGGGTTGATTGGGACCCATTGGTTGTTGGTTTAGAAGCTGTTGATACCCAATTTTCCTCAAAATATTTTTAAAAGTGCGTATATAACTTCAAAATCATGTATCAATAGCAATTCATATTTTTTCATAATTTTTCTAAATTTTTATTAATTTATCCAGCATTTTATTTCCATTAAATAATTATAAAATAGCATTGAAAATGATTTCAAAAGTATTTCTTAGTTTCATTAATTATTTAGGATCCTACTAAGACCAAATTATTTCACAATTAGCCAAATTGGCACATTTTGGCTATAATTGCAATGACTTTGCAATTATAGCCCAATCATATGATTTTATGCTATTTTTATCCCGAAATTAATAATTTGTATCTTAAAATACTAAATAAATCATTGTTAACTATTTTCTATGCAGGAAATTCATTTTGTACAATTATCATCTATTTTATAAATTGTTTTATTTGATTTAATTGGGTATTTAACAATTGGCCGCTTGTATTTCAATTATAGCCTAAATTAATCAAGACCCCAACCCAATTAAAATGGCCCAAAGACCCCAAGACCAATACCTAAATCTTACCCGACCCAATCTGTGTTTAATCCTGGACATTGATCAAAATTGATCAGTGGTCCAGGTTCCCCCTTTTCTAATTTAACCTAATGATCTCCCCCTTCCCCTCTCATTTCTCTCTATCTACTCCGCCATTACAGCTCTCATCTCTCTCTGCTAACCTAAGCTCTCACCTGACGTCGCTTTGCCGGAAATTATGGTGGTCTCACCACCCTCCTAGCTTCATGACCTTCTTCCTACGCCGGGTATTGCTACCTTGAGGCCTTCAAGGGAACCGGAAGGCGGTTCACTCACCTCCCAAGGGTTCTTCATGCCATTCTCCGGGCATCCATGGCCGTCCGAGTAAGATTCTACTGTTTCTGGCTAGAACCAGTGGTTCTAAGTCGTTTCTCCTTCTCTTTGGGTTATCTCTACGAAACCCTAACTATTAGCCCGTAATTTTCGTAGATCTGTATATATCTGGGCATATTATGAGTTATTTTGTTGTTTTCCTTAAGTTTTTCCGATCTTTCTAAAGCAACTTTTCATCCTCAACTAGGGTTCTTAACCCCTTTTCAAAAACGTTTTTCCTTCTGATTTTTTGGAATTAATCTGTGATTCTCACTATGTTTAAATGTTTGCTTAAGTTTTCGCCGATATCCGAGTTACTCTGTTGAAAACCCTAATTTTCTTAATCCTAGGGTCCTGAGTTTGTTTCTGATAATACATTTTATTATGTGTACTATTTTCTCGTGAATACTCCGTGATTTTATGATTTTACTCTATGTTTTCCTGTTAAGGTTTCTGATTTCGATTACTCCTGTCTATTATGTGTTCATTCTCAGAAATTTGTGCTAGTTCTGATTTTCTTCGATTTTACCCTATTTTGTCCATCAATATTTCTGAATCTTCACTTATTCTGCCTACATCATGTTTAGTCTGTTAATTTAGACTATGCTCTATATGAATCCCTAGTTTTTATATGATTTATACCCTACTCGTCTTTTTAGGGTTCTGATTTTATCTATTATATGTTTATTACGCTTATTCTCACAAGATTATGCTGCATCGGTGCTATTTTTGAATCCCTGGATCTTTGTGATTGATCCTTCATTGATTTTTGTAATATTCTATACTGATTTGAACTTGTGAAATATTTTCTGACCTTATTCTATGGTCGAATATGTTATTAGCTGATTTTAAGCATTATCCTTAATTAAAGCATGATGAACTTAGTCTATACTACATGTGATATACTTGTGTTATACTTATGCTTGTTTCCTTATGTGATTTCATCACTGCTTATTACCGTTTGAATTCTAACTCTTTAATTAAAGGAAGTCTTTATACTAATTTGATTCTAATTAACATATACTTCTACAATTACTGCTGAAATATTATTTTTTTACCTTAAATGGATACCTATTTTCGAACTATAAGTACGTGGCTCTTTCAATAGCACAGACACGAACACACTGTTCAGAAAACTCTCTCTTTTACACAAAAGTTCTCTTCTGCTCTCTCTTTTATTTGGCTACTATACTCCTTGGTTTTTCATTCTGTTGTTTGCTCTCTTCTATACTGGTATGTCCTAATTTCAGTTTAAGTCTCAAAAATAATATATTTCTTTTACTACTTCAATTCATCCCATTTCCAGTATATTTTACTTGTGGTTCTGTTGTGAAGTTTATACTTAACTTGGTTGAATTGTTATTCCCTTTGCATGTTATGTATCCCCTCCCTTAGACTTAGCATGTTTGTATCCCTTTTAGATTCTACTTCAATTATGCTTCTCTGATTACTAGCCTAAGCTTTCCTGTGTAATTTTGAAATGCATGCTACCTTAATCCCTGAAGCCCTTAGGATTTCTTTGATTCTGAACCTATGTGTGACTCTGCCTACTATGTGCTTACCCTTATACGCCCTATACTTGTCCCCAGTTCCTCATCACCTAGTTTGTGGTTGCTGAACTTGTCTCAGTTCTTGGTTCTATGTGTGCTACTGAGCATGTTCTGATTCTGAGATTGGTATGATGTTTGCTCTGATTGCCTACTCTTTTCAAATTGTTTTCTCTATTATTTTTGCCAAACTCATTTCAAACCAGTGTCTCTTGTTTAAACTATTTTCCTACTCAAATCTTTTTCAAAACTATGTCAAGCACTTTCACTCTACTCTTAGACATCTAAGTTCTTCCCCTCTAATGTGTGACTGCTTTGGGATCCCTATGAGATCCCTCTGAATTCTGATACATTAGAGCTGGCTCTTCCACACTGCACTTACTCAACCATGGTTATGAAATCAGGGTGTGAGCACTGCCTGGGATCCCTTGAGGTCCTTAGGGAACTCTGACACACTCGGATTATGTGAAAGGCTGTGAAATACCACTTGGCATTGGAACTCTGGGAATTTGGGCCTATTGGTAGGCTCCCTATAGTATAGTTCTTATTTTTCTTATCTGTTTATGTAATTCATTCACTAATGGCTGGTAATAATTTATTGTAAACGAATATTTTGGATGGATAGTGAAAAAGGGAAAGGGTAGCTATGCATGTTACATCAAAGGGTAGAAACCATGCTCTTAGGTTTACATTTCTTTTGTGTGCAATAGAATTCATGTTTAGGACTCATATGTGCAAAGCATATCATGCATTAGATACCATGCCTCCTAGGTTCTATGTATACTGTTTTTTAGCATTTCATTTTAGTACCACTGTTTTATCATTTAGAAATCCTGTCTCTAGGATAAATGACAACATTGACGCAAATTGTTACTTGTGCATATTTTGAGACCATGTCTAATGTTGTAACTTGATGAGCATCTAGAAATCATGCTTTTAGGAATTTTGCATATAAATCACTCTACCTTATACACGCACATTAGATACCATGTTTTAGGTCTTTTATATTGTTTCAGCATCTCATTTGGTAAGCTCACTATCACTTAGAAATCATGTCCCTAGGATAAATGATAACATTAAACTGCTACTCATGCAAACTATATCTAATAATGTTGTAACTCTTTATGCATTTAGAAATCCTGCTCTAGGAAACTCTGCAATCATGTTGTGCCTAAGAATTTTGCATTCAAGTCATTCTGCATTCTGTGTGTGCATACTAGATACCATGTTTCAGGACTTCATACATACTCACTCAATCACACTTAGTTGAATTATCAACGCATAAGAAAGATATAAAATAGTCTCACCATGTTCCCTTAACAAACTGGTAATAATTTGGTATCCTTTAACACCTAGAACAGCATGTTTAGGTAAAACAATTCATAACAGTTTTCCTTAGTAACTCTGGTAACTACTGTACACTGCCACACGCCTAGGCAAGCCTTAGGTGATTAAAACTACTAAAACTGGAAACTGCCTCTTTTGTGTTAGTTGCTTAATGCTTAACAGACTTAAAATCACTAGGCAAACTGGTTAGGCCCCAGTTTCTGAGTTATAAAAATAAATCTGCATATCTCTTGTGTTCTGATACTCACCTAGACATCATGCCTTAGGATACTGTTTAATAATATTACCTTTATTTGTGTTTGAGTCGTGTCGTTTATGTGCATTATTTGCGGAGGTAAACTTGAGCCTCTTATTTTCTTTTTCCTGTTGTATTTGCTGAAGTCCTTTGTGTTATTACTTGTCGCTTTAGTATTTTCTCCTTTAAACCTTAGGGGGTCTGTCTAGAATTGCCTATTGGTATAGGTCCTAAATTCTTCTAGGACCATTAATAAGGGACGGGTAACAGCACGCAATAGAGGTCATTAATCAAAATTCTCTTAAATAACCGCTAAGGGGTGGGAAAGGGTAGATATGGATATGATGACCAGTGCGCTAATGCCACGTGTATCCCCTCTTCTGAGGAGTGATTACCGGGCATTGTACCGATGTGATCCTATAGGATAAATAACCTAAGATTCCCCCATATCCTTTTACCTATGTCTCTAGACTATAAATCATTCAAAAATCTTATCCTTAGGCTTTAATCCTTTCAAGTGTGCTTTCACATGTGTGCTTAGACTGCGAGTTCTTTCAAAACCCTTACTTGTTTAAACATTAACTTCCTACCTGCTCCTTTCTTAAATTCACAAAGTTGTTTGGCCGGGAACCACAGTTGTGGACTCTGAGGGGTGCCTAACACCTTCCCCTTGGAGTAATTTCAAGCCCTTACCCTATCTCTGGTTATCCAAATCTATGTTTGTAAATGACCTTTAGTAGGTGCCCTAACGCACCTTAATCCGTTAGGTGGCGACTCTCTGATTCCTTGCATACTCCTTTCCCAAAAGGAAACGAGTTGTCCCAATAATGTCAAGAACCCTGACCGATCCGAAAGGAGGAGTTAAAAAAGGGGCGCGACAGCATGGCGACTTCGCTGGGGATTTCTAGGCTTTTACCATTTCAAACTTCTTTCTGAATTTGCACCTCTTCCCTCTCCCCTTATGTCCAATTAATTGTTTATTTCCTTCAAGTATTTAATTTTTCTCAAAAGCAAACTAACATGTTTCCTTGTTTCCCTTTGTAATCGCTTTTTCAATTACAACTGTTGTATTTACTGCTTTCACAACGTGCAAATACATGAATACATGCCTTTACTGCTCATTTATTGCATAATCATGCTCAACATCATACTCCACTCGTGCCAATACAAATCCTATTTCAATGCTTGATGAGTGGTTGCGCCCTTCCTATTTTATATCACCCCTAAATTCAGAAAGGCTTATTTGCGGTAAAACTAGTCGATCAGCGGTGCAGTCGACAGTTCCGTGCCTTCCCCCTTGAGTTGTCCGCTCAAGGGTACCAGTATAAAACCCCATAGAAACTTTAATCTGTTATATTGTACATACATCATGGTCATACCTAGTTGGGTTAACGTGTTGTCCGCACAATAACCCTTTAAGACAACATTGTCCAAAGTCCATCGGGATTTCATGATCCCAACGGGCATAATCACGTTCTGTGCATTTATTTGGAGAACTAAATGCTTGTATGCTAATCTTAATGTGTAAATAGTCGAATCTGGTGGGGGTAAGGTCCTAACTATGTTTGTCTTGCAGAAATATGAGGCACGAAGTCCCCAGATTCGGCATGGTCAGCATCATTCACCCAAAGCTCTTGAACTGGTGGGAGGATCTTCACTCTAGTGATAAGAAACTTGTCAAGAAATACTTGGGTAACTTACCGTCTCTCCTAGACATCCAACCCGGAAACATGTTGATCGAGGCTGCCACCTTATTCTGGGATAGCGAAAGAGTCGTCTTTTGTTTTGGGTACATTGAAATGACACTGTTGCTAGAGGAAATTGGAGGACTAACTAGGTTTGTCTGGGAAACCCCTGGACTATTGGTGCCTGAGAACCGCACAGGCAAAGGTTTTTTGAAAATGATGGGTCTGAAGAAGAATGCTGAGTTAGAATGTCTGAAAAAGTCATACATCCCTTTTGAGTACTTATATGAAAGGTATGGTCACAACAAATCATACCGTACTTACCATGACGAATTTGCCATTACATCTTTGGGACATAGTCAACGTAGGGTATTTGTCTTCATTGCTTGCTTCCTGGGGTTAATCGTGTTTCCAACAAAGAAGGAAAGTATTCACACTAGGTTAGCTATGGTAACCAAGACTTTGATAGAGGGGATTGACGGGCAAATTTTCAGCATTGTCCCAATGATCACAGCAGACATTTACCGAGCTCTAGAACGTTGTTAGAGAGGAGCTAAACACTTCGAGGGTTGCAACTTGTTACTACAACTGTGGCTCTTAGAACATCTCCAAAAGGGTCAATACCAGCAGGAATTTCTGCGAAGGGCGTGGAACGATCACATTTCCTTCCATCACCCTAAGCGGATGACATACATTCCCGATAGATTTGCTCAGCCCGAGACTATCAAGGAATGGTAGAGTTCTTTGATAATCTGACTGATGAGCAGGTACAGTGGATGTTCGAGTGGTTTCCAACTGATGAATTTATCGTCAGGTCTAGGGATGCACCACACTTGGTGATAATTGGAATGAGAGGAATATATCCTTACGTTCCTCTCCGGGTTATGAGACAAGCAGGCAGAAAGAAAATTGTACCAAGGGTCGACAAGATGAGCCATTTTTTAGCTGACTTTCAGGATAATGATATACCCTACAAGTGCCAAGCCCAACATATGTGGCATTGCAAGATCATAATGGAAAAGAACAGAAACCAGACAGGTATCACGCAGGTTGCGCACCTTTCTACTCTGGATGTTTAGAAGACGACTTGGATGGGTTAATCAGGGAAGGGACCAACCGAGGTCACAGAATCATAGATGAGAGTGTCGAGGATCAGTTCAAGTACAATCGGATGCGCAAGAGGGTTCATGAGTGCGAAAGTAAGCATCGTGAGATACATGAAACCAACAAGAGATTGATTAAAGAATGGAAAGACATGGTCGTCCGTTCCAACAAGAAGCTGGAATACTTGGAGCGAGGCATAGTCGAGCTGGAAGGCAAGATCATCAAGAGGGTTGAAGGTTGTCAGAAAGCTAAGGAGAATGAAGGTGGACATCTGGCCAGAGCATACCTGCTGCTAGGATTGCACGAGCTGGGGAATCTGTTCGATGGAATCAAAGATGCCGAATCTGGGGAAGGTCCTTCTGGGACCAAGTAGAATAGGATTTCTTTTTTCGTTTTATCAATGTAATAAGGTCAATGGCCATTAGTGACTTTGTTTCTTGCTTATATTTTAGTGTCGTTTTGGGTTCGTCTATTTTTACATTAATGAAATGAGGCATTCGCATCCAATTTCTCCAAATTAATTTGTCACTAGGCCTACCTCGGGCACAACGAGGCTCCCAAGTTAGGACACGCTTTATATTCCCTCACTATGTGTTTAAATACGACAATACTTTTTCGTAATCCTCACTGACTTGGCTACCATTTGTTTTGTTTTCCTTCCTTTTTATTATTCCCCTCCCCAAAGGTTGGTTCGTGCACTCTGGAATCATCATCACACTACACAAGATCCAGGGGCCCTACACCTTCTCCTCCTCCTAGTCCTCCCAAAGTCAAAAGCAAAGGCAAAGGAAAAATGGAAGATTTGAGAAATATCAGGAAAGAGAATACAGTTGAACGAACAAAGGCTGATGACAGTCAGGGTATTCAGGTTCAGAATGAGGCTATGTCACAACTCGAGCAGAGGTTGTTGAAGCTCCAAGGAGATTTGGAGCAAGTCTGGAATTTGGCAAACTTATCCTTCACAGTCAATGTCCCAGATGTCAGCCATCCGAACACCCAAAATCCCATACCTCCTCAAAATACCCCAAACAAACAGAATCATCCCACAACCCATAATCACACCACTCCACCAAAAAATCAAACTCTTCCACCACAATACAATGCTTTCCACACTCCAAGAAATACTCCACTACCCGTCCCCGAACTACAAAACTCCACAAACGACCACTTTTATACCCAGGCGCCAGGCCATCACAACAACCCTATCTACGTGGAGACTTTGCCACACTACACCCAACCCATTTCATACACACCTAAATCCAATGAGAAGGATTTGCTTATCAAGAATTTGGCTGAAGAACTTAAGAAGCTGACTAGCCGAGTGCAAGGTGTTGAGGGAAGCAAGGGAGTTGAAGGGTTGAACTACGAAGATCTCTGCATATAGCCCGATGTCGAACTGCCCGAGGGGTACAAACCTCCTAAGTTTGAGATGTTCGATGGTACAGGTGATCCGAGGGTCCATCTGAGGACCTACTGTGATAAATTGGTGGGAGTGGGAAAAGACGAGAAGATTCGCATGAAGTTGTTTATGAGGAGCCTAACAGGGGATGCTCTGTCTTGGTACATCAGCCAAGATCCTAAGAAGTGGTCCAACTGGGTCAGTATGGCGTCAGACTTCATGGTCCGATTAAGGTTCAATACAGAGAATGCTCCGGATATGTTCTATAATCAGAATCTTAAAAAGAAACCCACGGAAACTTTTCGCGAATATGCTACTCGCTGGAGATCTGAAGCAGCTAAGGTCAGGATTGCTTTAGACGAAGAACAGATGAACAAATTCTTCGTCCGAGCACAAGACCCACAGTATTATGAGTGGCTGATGGTGATTGAGAACCATAAATTCTCTGACATTATCAAGTTAGGTGAGAGAATTGAGGAATGGATCAAAAGCGGAATGGTTACCAATTTTGAAGCGGTGCAGGTACAAACAAGGCCCTGCAATCTGGCGGTATGTCCAAGAAAAGAGATGTAGGAGCCGTAGTGGTTGCACAGAGGACTAAATCCCCGTTGAAATACCAAACCTACCAAACATCCCCACTCACATATCAACCAGCGCCAACATACCAAGCACCCTCGCCCACACACCAATCAGCACCTCCACCAACATATCAGTCATCTCCCCCACCTACTTATCAGCCACAATCTCCCAGATATTCCCAACCAGCTCATGTTTACCATACCTACAACTCTCAACCATCTCACTTCCAATCTCCTCCTGCTCGCCACAATTTCCCGAGACCTCGACCCAACTTTGATCGTAGGCCTCCTAACAGTACACTTCCATTGTTGAGCCTATGGACCAGTTATATGAAAGACTGAAAGTTGCTGGTTATGTCACTCGTATCCCTGCTGTAACCCCTGAGAACCCCTCTTAATGGGTTAATCCAAATAAAACCTATGCATACCATTCCGGCATGAAGGGACACACGATTGATGAATGTTGCTCACTGAAAGACAAGATACGATTTCTTACTGATAATAAGTTCATACTAGCAAAGGAATCTACTCCCAATGTCCGCAGCAATCTGCTCCCAAACCACAAGGGTGGAGGAGTCAACATGATTGAGATAGAAGAAGATTGGGACCCAGAAGGGTCGATCGGGTTGATCATAGAAGGTGATGACCCAAAGAAGCCAGCAGTCACTCTCAATCCTATCATAGTACAGATTCAGCCATCCGGAAATGTTGAGGTAACGGCGTCAGTCCCACTTGAGTTTGAAATGGCACCACCTGCGATGCACCTGTGCCGTTCGAGGTTGAAAGTATGCCACCTGCTAAGGCACCTATTCCATTCGAAGTAAAAGTAGTTGCACCAATCACAATGGCGGTGTCAACCACGCCACCCTTTTTCACTAATGCTACACCATTAGATTATGCAGCTGAGGCAAGAAGGAAAGGCAAAATCAAGATAGAAGAAGCTACTGCTGCACAAGGAATGAAAAGGACCGGCAGGGTCTATACACCTGAACATTTGACATAATCCAGTAAGCAGGCTTCCAACAGGCCACCCATCACTGAGACAGGCCCAGACGATCTTTGGAGGAAGGTGCGGGCCAAAGAATACTCAGTCATTGACCAGTTGAACAATACCCCAGCCCAAATATCCATTCTGTCATTACTGCAGAATTCAGAGACGCACAAAAATGCTTTGATGAAAGTGTTGAACGAAGCGTATGTGCCAAATAATATCACCTGCGGGGAAATGGACAATATGGTAGGTCAGGTATTAGAAAGTCATAAGATTACTTTCCACGTGGACGAGCTTCCACCTGAAGGGTTAAGTCATAACGAAGCACTGCACATCACCGTGCAATGTGAGGACTACTTCATCACTAGGATTCTTATTGACGGGGAATCCAGCCTCAACATATGTCCATTGACAACGCTCAAGAAATTGGGCAAGGGGATGAACGAGATAAAAGAAGGGTCGATGAATGTGAAAGCTTTCGATGGTTCTCAGAGGTCCACCATCGGTGAGATCAGCCTTTGTCTGCAAATGGGGCCTACATGGTTTGAGGTTGATTTTCATGTGATAGACATATCAGCATACTACACCCTGTTATTAGGAAGACCATGGATACATGTCGATGGGGTCGTGGCATCGACATTGCATCAGGCAGTAAAATTTGAATGGAACCACCAGGAAGTAATCATCAATGGGGATGGAAGCAATCCTATCTATAGTCGCCAAACCATCCCGGTGGTTGAAGGTAGAAGAAGGTTGGGTGGAGAAACCTAACACCATATTGAACGAGTCAACGCAATAGACAACGACAAATGGTGGGACAGTCAGATTGAAAGCATACTGAATTGGAGTGGGTATGAGCTTGGAAAAGGACTCAGTAAGAATCTTCAAGGGATCTCCAAGGCAATACAGCTCAAACGCCATGGCACCACTTTTGGTCTGGGATACAAGTATACATGGAAAGAGTACAAGAACTGGTCGCCACCATGGCGCGGTCCTTATTACCCGTTGGAACAGCCGATACCACATCTGGAGCATACCTTTCAGCAGGCCGATATCATATGGGGGTCCGAAGAAGAAGAAGCACCGACAGCCTTGAAGAACTTATTCTTAGAAGACGATGATATGGACTATTGCGTCATTGTTGAGGAGGAGGATGAGGAAGGACCTTCCATTCAAGTCGTGAGCAAAGGATCATCCCTTAAGAATTGGACTGTCAGAACATCCAGGGCTCGACGAGTCCCGGGGTAGCAAGGCTGAACAAGCATTATTTATTTTTCGTTTGCTAAATAATTTCATTTTCACATTTATCATTTCTACAATAAGATCTTCAATGTTCTAAAACATTTATTCAAATTATCAAAAGAACTTTTATGTTTCTATGAATCAATATTTATTATTATCATTTTTCTCTCATTACTTTATCTATACATCATTACTATTACTTGTCTTGATGAACCAATGATTGTAACATGCAACGAGACAACGCAACAAGAGGACAGTGATTCAGAAGAAGAGGATGATACATACCTGAGGAAATTGTCAAGGAGGTTGAGAATTTTGAGAACAGACCTAAGTCCAACATGGACGAGACTGAGGTCGTCAACTTGGGAGATTCATAAATTGTCAAAGAGACTCGAATCAGCATTCATTTGTCACCATCAGAGAAAGAGGAATATACACAGTTCTTGAAAGAGTATGAAGATATATTTGCATGGTCGTACGATGACATGACTGGTCTGAGTACATCCATTGTGGCTCACAAATTTCCAACCAATCCAATGTGCCCGCCGGTAAAGAAAAAGCTCAGAAAGTTCAATCATGACATGAGTTTGAAAACCAAGGAGGAAGTTACCAAGCAAATCAACGCCAAGGTTCTCAGGGTACTTGAGTATCCAACATGGTTACCCAACATCATGCCAGTGCCTAAGAAGGATGGAAAGGTCAGGATTTGTGTCGACTACCGGATCTCAACTGGGCGAGTCCGAAGGATGATTTCCCTCTTCCAAACATACACATCCTGATTGACAATTACGCCAAGTATGAACTTCAGTCATTCATAGATTGTTTCGCTGGTTACCATCAGATTTGGATGGATGAGGAAGATCCTGAGAAAAAGGCTTTCATTACGCCATGGGGAGTATACTGCTATAAGATGATGTCGTTCGGCCTAAAGAATGTTGAGGCCACCTATTTGAAAGCCATGACCACTATCTTCCACGATATGATACACAAAGAAATCGAAGTATATGTGGACGATGTCATTATCAAGTCCAAGAAAGCCACCGACCACGTAGAAGATTTGAGGAAGTTCTTCAACAGGTTGGGGAAATACAAGTTGAAATTAAACCCCGCGAAGTGTGCATTTGGGATTCCCGCTGAAAAATTGCTCGGGTTCATCGTCAGCCGTCGAGGGATAGAATTGGATCCATCAAAGGTCAAGGCCATCCAAGAGTTACCACCGCCGAGGAACAAGAAAGATGTGATGAGTTTCCTAGGTTGCCTTAACTACATCAGTCGGTTCATAGCTCAATCCATGATCATATGTGAACCAATCTTCAAGATGCTGAAGAAAGATGATGCGACCAAATGGACCAAGGATTGTCAAAAGGTCTTCGACAGAATTAAGGAGTACTTGTCAACACCGCCAGTCTTGGTACCGCCAAAGCCAGGTAGAACTTTGCTACTCTACCTCGCAGTGTTAGATGGAGCTTTCGGCTGCGTTCTGGGGAAGCACGACGAGACGGGAAGAAAAGAGCAGGCCATTTATTATCTAAGTAAGAAGTTCACTCCATACGAGGCTCGGTATTCTTTATTGGAACGTACTTGTTGTGATCTAACCTGGGTAGCACAAAAGTTGAGGCATTACTTTTGTGACTACACCACATATCTCATATCAAGGATGGATCCCTTGAAGTACATCTTCTAGAAGCTCATGCCCACCGGCAAGCTGGCCAAGTGGCAAATCCAGTTAAGTTAGTTCGACATTGTCTATGTGACTAAGAAAGCAGTCAAAGGGCAGGCGTTAGCAGACCATCTTGCTAAAAACCCTGTGGATGGGGAATACGAACCCTTGAAAATGTATTTTCCCGATGAAGAAGTGTCATTCATAGGAGAGATATTGCAGAATCCTATGACGGTTGGAGAATGGTTTCGATGGAGCAGCGAATTTCAAAAGAGTCAGCATCGAAGATGTCCTGATATCGTAAACTGGTCAACATTATCCGGTATCTGCTAAACTCAGATTCCCCTGAACCAACAATATGGCAGAATATGAAGCCTGCATTCTAGGGCTCAATATGGCCATTGACATGAATATCCAGGAGCTGCTAGTAATTGGTGATTCAGATTTGTTAATACACCAAGTACAAGTAGAATGGGCTACTAAGAATTCCAAGATACTGCCATATCTGCACCATGTGCAGGAATTAACAAAGAGGTTCACGAAGACAGAATTTCGGCACGTCCCCAGAATTCAGAACGAGTTCGCCGATGCATTAGCCACTCTATCATCCATGATACAACATCCAGATAAGAACTTTATTGACCCTATTCCAGTGAAGATCCACAGCCAGCCGGCCTACTACGCGCATGTTGAAGAGGAAGCAGACGGAAAGACATAGTTCCATGATATCAAGGAGTATTTTTTCAAAGGGATAATACCCAGAGCTTGCAAATCACACTCAGAAACGCACGCTTCGGAGATTGTCCAATAATTTCTTTCATAGTGGAGGAATCATGTACTGGAGAACTCCTGATTTGGATCACTGCGATGTGTCGACACAAAGGACGCTTCCAAACTACTTGAGGAAATACATGTTGGGACGTGTGTCCCACATATGAATGGTTTTGTCTTAGTCAAGAAGACACTTAGAGTTGGTTACTTTAGGATGACCATGGAAACGGACTGCATCTAGTATGTTCGAAAATGCTACCGATGTCAGGTACATGCAGATATGATAAAGGTACCCCAAATGAGCTCAATGCAACAAGATCACCTTGGACGTTCGTCGCCTGGGAAATGGACGTCATTGGACCAATCGAGCCTACCGCCTCCAACGGACACAGTTTCATCTTGGTAGCAATTGATTATTTCACTAAATGGGTCGAAGCAGTATCTTACAAAGCAGTGACTAAGAAAGTCGTGGTAGACTTTGTCCACGACCGTATTGTTTGTCGATTTGGAGTTCCAGAGTCAATCATCACCGACAACGGTTCCAATCTCAATAGTGATCTGATGAAATCCATGTGCGAGACCTTCAAAATCAAGCACAAGAATTCTACATCATATAGACCTCAGATGAGTGGAGTTGTAGAAGCCGCCAACAAGAACATCAAGAAGATACTAAGGAAGATGATAGAAAAGCACAAGCAATGGCATGAGAAGTTATCATTTGATTTACTGGGATACCGCACCACAGTCCATACATCAACTGGGGAAACTCATTACTCGTTGGTTTACGGTACAGAAGATGTTATTCCTGCCGAAGTGGAGATCCCTTCGTTAAGAATCATACAAGAAGTTGAACTCAGCGATGCAGAATGGATCAAGAGTCGTTATGAGCAACTATCCCTTATAGACGGAAAAAGGATGAATGCAGTATGTCATGGACAACTTTATCAGAACAGGATGTTCAGATCTTTCAACAAAAGAGTCAAGCCAAGACAGTTCGCACCGGGGCAGCTGGTGCTAAAGAAGATCTTTCCACATCAAGATGAATCCAAAGGTAAATTCTCTCCTAACTGGAAAGGTTCGTATATGGGTCACTAAGTATTGATAGGAGGAGCGCTTATACTTGCGGAAATGGACGGAGAAGTCTGGCCAAAGCCAATCAATTCAGATGCAGTCAAATGATACTATGTGTAATTCTTTATGCTTTCCTCAAGTGATGTAAATTGAACTACGCCTGACCTGATTCCCGTTTAAGAGGGGATACGTAGGCAGCCATATGGATTCGGTCACAATTCAATAAAAAATTCATTTTCCCCCGCAATTGGAAACTGGGGCAGAATTTTGAGGAGGACCCTCAAAATTCTGAAGCAAGTTCAGCCGATCACAGCATGCGCAATAGTCAGAGTCTCCAACCCATCAAACTAGGGCAAAAATTTTCGGAGGACCCTCAAAATTCCGTAGCATGGGAAGTTGCAATGTCTTGGACCATGTCACAATCGTTGGTTCATCTAAATTTATTTTAAAATGCATGTTTATACTATACCTTTACAAAATCATGCATACTTACTCTTGAAAATATCTCTGTATAGAAAACGCTGCCCCGATGATATGAACAGGATCATCAGACCAAGCAGATGAGTCAAGCAGAGCCAGCGGGGATATGAACCAACCTTCCCCATTTACATAACTCATGATTTTTCTTTGGATGCAGGGACAAAGAACAAACACGTAGAGAAGCCACAAATTTCAACACAGTTGCAAATGCTAAAGTTCACTGTCCGCACAAAGAACGAACCTGTTCAAAGTCACGAAAACCACTCCATTTGCCGACATTTTCTATCAGCACAAAGGATAACATGCCCCGCAGTCACAAGGCTCATAACAATCGCAATACCACAATCTAGTACCAGCTAAGAAATTCTACTGTCATTTAATCTTCTGCATGAGGCTAAGCTCTGCCTCCATTTGCATAAGGCTAACTTTCTGCCTTCCTCTGCATAAGGCTAACTTTCTGTCTTCCTCTGCATAAGGCTAATCTTCTACCTTCCATTTGCATGAGACTAAGCTCTGTCTCCATTCTGCATGAGGTTAAGCTCTACCTCCATTTGCATAAGGCTAACTTTATCCCTTCCTCTGCATAAGGCTAACTTTCTCCCTTCCTCTGCATAAGGCTAATCTTCTGCCTTCCATTTGCATGAGACTTAGCTCTGTCTCCATTCTGCATGAGGTTAAGCTCTACCTCCATTTGCATAAGGCTAACTTTCTGCCTTCCTCTGCATAAGTCTAATCTCATGCCTTTCATTTGCATGAGACTAAGCTCTGTCTCCATTCTGTATGAGGTTAAGCTCTACCTCCATTTGCATAAGGCTAACTTTCTGCCTTCCTCTGCATAAGTCTAATCTCATGCCTTTCATTTGCATGAGACTAAGCTCTGTCTCCATTCTGCATGAGGTTACGCTCTACCTCCATTCGCATAAGGCTAACTTTTTGTCTTCCCTCTGCATAAGGCTAAGCTCTGCCTTCCTATCCTGCATGAGGCTAAGCTCTGCCTCGAATTTACTTTTCGCCGAGACTAAGCGCTGTCTCTCGAGCATTATTTACTTCACTTCTCTTTCGGGCTAAGCTCTGCCCTCCAAATCGCAAGACTAAGCTCTGTCTTATCAGCATCGCACTATTGCATCTCATGGGCTGAAATATCGCCAACTCCTCCAAATGCGTCATTTTCTAAAGGCATCATCCTCATAGCCGGAAGACACCATGCATGGCCTGGGGATCTCTCAAATCTGCATATCATTATTCAAAGGCTCATGGTTCGGAGGCATCATTTTCATGGCCCAAGAACATCATTTCATGGCCTGTGAATCCCTCACTCAACAATTCATGGCTCAAGACGTCATGGTCTAAGGACGTCATCCTTAACCATCCAAAGACAACATTCATAGTCCAACGGGAACTTGCATCATGTTTAATATGCACAGTATACGTTTGTACTATTTTTATTTGCAGGTAGCCCGGCGAGCGACGGCTATCCCAGCAGGAGCGATCTCGCTCCGGTTTTCCCAGCCATATCAAACATAACCACTCCTGTAAAACCGTTCATTTATCCAACCCTATATGTTGCGTCCATTCTTGTGATAACTCCATCGGTATACTTCGCTGATAGATCCGGAACTACATATGGCTTGATTCCTGTAAAACCAGGGATATATAGGCAGCTCAAAAACTAGGGTGTGGCCTAAATCTCTCACACCATTTCGTTCGGTCAAAATTGGCCATCATGTCTTCACCCAACAAACTCTTTCATCCTTTCCGGGTAAAGAGTTGATACCCAATTGTTCCTCAACATATTTTTTAAAGGTGCATATATAGCTTCAAAATCATGTATCAATAGCAATTGATATTTTTCATAATTTTCCTATATTTTTAATAATTTATCCAGCATTTTATTTCCAGTAAATAATTATAAAATGGAATTGCAAATGATTTCAAAAGAATTTCTTGGTTTCATTAATTACTTAGGGTCCTACTAAGACTAAATTATTTTACAATTAGCCAAATTGGTATCTTTTAGCTATAATTGCAATGACTTTGCAATTATAGCCCAATCATATGATTTTATGCTATTTTTATCCAGAAATTAACTATTTGTATCTTAAAATACTAAATAAATCATTGTTAACTATTTTTATGCAGGAAATTCATTTTGTACAATTATCAGCTATTTTATAAATTGTTTTATTTGATTTAATTGGGTATTTAACAACTGGCCACTTGTATTTCAATTATAGCATAAATTAACCAAGACCCCAACCCAATTAAAATGGCCCAATACCTAAATCCTACCCGACCCAATCTGTGTTTAATCCTGGCCATTGATCAAGATCAACGATCCAGGTTCCCCATTTCCTAATTTAACCTAACGACCTCCCCCATCCCCTCTCATTTCTCTCTACTCCTCCGCTGTTACATCTCTCATCTCTCTCAACTCTCTCTGCTAACCTAAGCTCTCACATGTCGTCGCTTTACCGGAAATTATGGTGGTCTCACCACCCTCCTAGCTTCATGACCTTCTTCCTACGCCGGGTATTTCTACCTTTAGGCCTTCAAGGGAACCGGAAGGCAGTTCACTCGCCTCCCAAGGGTTTTTCATGCAATTCTCCGGCCATCCATGGCCGTCCGAGTATGATTCTACTGTTTCCGGCTAGAACTAGTGGTTCTAAGTCGTTTCTCCTTCTCTTTGGGTTATCTCTACGAAACCCTAACTATTAGCCCGTAATTTTCTTAGATCTATAATATATCTGGGCATATTATGAGTTATTTTGTTGTTTTCCCTAAGTTTTTCCGATCTTTCTAAAGCAACTTTTCATCTTCAACTAGGGTTCTTAACCCCTTTTCAAAAATGCTTTTCTTTCTGATTTTTTGGTATTAATCTGTGATTCTCACTATGTTTAAATGTTTGCTTAAGTTTCCTCCTCTATCCAAGTTACTCTGTTGAAAACCCTAATTTTCTTAATCCTAGGGTTCTGAGTTTATTTCTGATAATATGTTTTATTATGTGTATTGTTTTCTCATGAATACTCCATGATTTTGTGATTTTACTCTATGTTTTCCTGTTAAGGTTTCTGATTTCTATTACTCCTGTCTATTATGTGTTCATTCTCAGAAATTTGTGCTAGTTCTGATTTTCTTCGATTTTACCCTATTTTGTCCATCAATGTTTCTTATTCTTCACTTATCTGCCTATATCATGTTTAGTCTGTTAATTTAGACTATGCTCTCTATGAATCCCTAGTTTTTATATGATTTATACCCTACTCGCCTTCTTAGGGTTCTGATTTTAACTATTATATGTTTATTACGCTTATTCTCATAAGGTTGTGCTAAATCGGTGCTATTTGTGAATCCCTGAATCTTTGTGATTGATCCTTCATTGATTTTTGTAATATTCTATACTGATTTTAACTTGTGAAATATTTTCTATCCTTATTCTATGGTCGATTATGATGTTAGCTGATTTTAAGCATTTTTCTTAATTAAAGCATGATGAACCTAGTCTCTACTACATGTGATATACTTGTATTATACTTATGCTTGTTTCCTTATGTGATTTCATCACTACTTATTACCGTTTGAATTCTAACTCCTTAATTAAAGGAAGTCCTTAAACTAATTTGATTCTAATTAACATATACTTCTACAATTACTGTTGAAATATTATTTTTGTTACCTTATTTGGCTACCTATTTTCGAACTATAAGTACCTGGCTCTTTCATTAGCACAGACTCGAACACACTGTTCAAAAAGCTCTCTCTTTTACACAAAAGTTCTCTTCTGCTCTCTCTTTTCTTTGGCTACTATACTCCTTGGTTCTTCATTCTGTTGTTTGCTCTCTTCTATACTGGTATGTCCTAATTTCAGTTTAAGTCTCAAAAACAATATGTTTCTTTTACTACTTCAATTCATCCCATTTCCAGTAGTTGTGGTTCTGTTGTGAAGTTTGTACTTAACTTGGTTGCATTGTTATTCCCTTTGCATGTTATGTATCCCTTCCCTTAGACTTAGCACGTTTGTATCCCTTTTAGATTCTACTTCAATTATGCTTCTCTGATTACTAGCCTAAGCTTTCCTGTGTAAGTTTAAAATGCATGTTACCTTAATCCCTGAAGCCCTTAGGATTTCTTTGATTCTGAACCTATGTGTGACTCTACCTACTATGTGCTTACCCTTATACGCTCTATACTTCTCCCCAATTACTCATCACCCTGTTTGTGGTTGCTGAACTTGTCTCAGTTCTTGGTTCTATGTGTGCTACTGAGCCTGTTCTGATCCAGATATTGGTATGATGTTTGCTCTGATTGCCTACTCTTTTCAAATTATTTTCTCTATTGTTTTTTCCAAACTCATTTTAAACCAGTCTCTCTTGTTTAAACTATTTTCCTACTCAAATCTTTTTCAAAACTATGTCAAGCACTCTCACTCTACTCTTAGACATCTAAGTTCTACCCCTCTAATGTGTGACAGCTTTGGGATCCCTATGAGATCCTTCTGAACTCTGATACATTAGAGTTGGATCTTCCACACTGCACTTACTCAACCATGGTTATGAAATCAGGATGTGAGCACTGCCCGGGATCCCTTGAGGTCCTTAGGGAACTCTGACACACCCGGATTATGTGAAAGGCAGTGAAATACCACTTGGCATTAGAACTCTGGGAATTTGGCCCTATTGGTAGGCTCCCTATAGTATAGCTTCTTATTTTTCTTAACTATTTATGTAATTCATTAAATAATGACTGGTAATAATTTATTGTAAACGAATATTGGGGATGGATAGCGAAAAAGGGAAAGGGTAGCTATGCATGTTACATCAAAGGGTAGAAACCATGCTCTTAGGTTTACATTTCTTTTGTGCGCAATAGAATCCATGTTTAGGACTCATATGTGCAAAGCATATCATGCATTAGATACCATGCCTCCTAGGTTCTATGTATACTGTTTTTCAGCATTTCATTTTAGCACTACTGTTTTATCATTTATAAATCATGTCTCTAGGATAAGTGACAACATTGACGCAAACTGTTACTTGTGCATATTTTGAGACCATGTCTAATGTTGTAACCTGCTGAGCATCTAGAAATCATGCTTTTAGGAATTTTGCATATAAACCACTCTGCCTTATACACACACATTAGATACCATGCTTTAGGTCGTTTATACTGTTTCAGCATCTCATTTGGTAAGCTCACTATCACTTAGAAATCATGTCCCTAGGATAAATGATAACGTTAAACTGCTACTCATGCAAACTATGTCTAATAAAGCTGTAACTTTTTATGCATTTAGAAATCCTGCTCTAGGAAACTCTCCAATCGTGATGTGCCTAGGAATTTTGCATGCAAGTCATTCTGCATTCTGTGTGTGCATACTAGATACCATGTTTCAGGACATCATACATACTCACTCAATCACACTTAGTTGAATTATCAACGCATAAGAAAGATATAAAATAGTCTCACCATGTTCCTTTAACAAACTGGTAATAATTTGGTATCCTTTAACACCTAGAACAACATGTTGAGGTAAAACAATTCATAACAATTTTCCTTAATAACTCTGGTAACTACAGTACACTGCCCCACGCCGAGGCAAGCCTTAGGTGATTAAAACTACTAAAACTGGAAACTGCCTCTTTTGTGTTAGTTGCTTAATGCTTAACAGACTTAAAATCAGTAGGCAAACTGGTTAGGCCCCAGTTTCTGAGTTATAAAAATAAATCTGCATATCTCTTGTGTTCTGATACTCACCTATACATCATGCCTTAGGATCCTGTTTAATAATATTACCTTTATTTTTGTTTGAGTCATGTTGTTTATGTGCATTATATGCGGAGGTAAACTTGAGCCTCCTATTTGCTCTTTCTTGCTGTATTTGCTAAAGTCCTTTGTGTTATTACTTGTCGCTTTAGTATTTTCTCCTTTAAACCTTAGGGGGTCTGTCTAGAACTGCCTATAGGTAGAGGTCCTAAATTCTTCCAGGACCATTAAGAAGGGACGGGTTACAGCACGCAATAGAGGTCATTAATCAAAATTCGCTTAAATAACCGCTAAGGGGTGGGAAAGGGTAGATATGGATATGATGACCGGCGCGCTAATGCCACGTGTAGCCCCTCTTCTAATGAGTGATTACCGGGCATTGTACTGATGTGATCTTATAGGATAAATAACCTAGGATTCCCCCTATCCTTTTACCTATGTGTCTAGACTATAAATCTTTCAAAAACCTTATCCTTAGGATTTAATCCTTTCAAGTGTGCTTTCACATGTGTGCTTAGACTGCCAATTCTTTCAAAACCCTTACTTGTTTAAACTTTAATTGTCTACCTGCTACTTGCTTAAATTCACAAACTTGTTTGGACAGGAACCATAGTTGTGGACTCTGAGGGGTGCCTAACACCCTCCCCTTGGAGTAATTTCAAGCTCTTACCCTATCTCTGGTTATCCAAATCTATGTTTGTAAATGATCCTTAGTAAGTGCCCTAACGCACCTTAATCCATTAGGTGGCGACTCTCCGATTCCTTGCATACCCCTTTTCCAAAAGGAAACGAGTTATCCCAATAATGTCAAGAACCCTGACCGATCTGAAAGGAGGAGTTAAAAAAGGGGGCACGATAGAAGCCTAAGTTAAAAATGTTGACCAAAGTTTGGCTTTTGTGAAAACGACCCTGTAACAGTGTTTTAATGGCTCCGATAGGTTCGTATCGTATTTTGGACTTGGGCGTATGCCCAGAATTGAGTTCGAAGGTCCCTAGGTTGATTTAGCTTGTTTTGTCGAAAGTTGGCAATTTAAGGTTTAGAAATTTTCCCAAGTTTGGCTGTAGGTTGACATTTTGGCTATCGTGTTCAGAATTTTGTTTTGGGACTTGGAGTAGGCCGGTTTTTCTATTTGGAACTTATCTGCAAAATTTGGTGTCATTTGGAGTTGGTTTGATAGGATTCGGGCGCTTGGTTGCAATTCTAGAGGTTCTAGAGTTTTCTTCAAAAATTCATGTGTTTTGATGTCTGATTCATAGTTCTTGATGTTATTTTTGTGTTTTGATCGTACGATCGAGCTCGTGTGATATGAGCAAGCCTTGCCTCTTGAGTCGGGAGGCGTTCAACAAGTTGATCCAGCTCGGCCTTAAGTACCTCTTTATCCAGGATCATCTTTAGTAAGCCTTCGGGGGCAAGGAGATTAGCCTGTAAAGTCAAAGATCAAAGTTATCAAAGATGGTGGTTAACAAATATAAAGGGAGGAAAGGAGGATGAAATGCTACCTGGGCAGCCATATGCATGTTGTTGTTAATTAGATATTCAGCAAAGAGAGCATCCATTATCTTCCTCTTGTTCGACTGGGACCGGTGGCAAGGTAGAAGTTGGTGATAGAATAGAAGTTGGAGGAGAATCAAAAAAGGAACCCTTCTAACTAGAGGCAACAACCGGAGCTCGGAAACAAGACTTAAAATTCTAAACCAATCTCTTGAAAGAGTCCTTCTTTGTCCTTTTATTGGGCTGTGGGAGTTCATCTTCTTCTTCTTCTTCTCTGAAGATAAAACCGTTATCATTATTGTCCTCGGTTTCATCTTCATCAAGGATCATTGTGGCCGGTCCTTTCGGGATCTTTTTCGAAACTGGTGGCTTCTCCTTATCCTCAGCCTTAGAGGTATGTTTTGTTTTTGATTTTTTTCCCTTGGGCTGGGGACTAAGGGAAGATGCACCTTCACCGGAAGCAAGAGCGCATCACGAGCCCTCTTCCAGTCAATAGCTTCTTGAATTCGTTGTTGTGCCAACTTCGGGTCATGTGAAACCTCGACGATGAGACAGACATAAGATCCCTTTGGAAGGCCTGACATGTTGATATGAGAAGTCAATAATTAACTATTGTACATTGATAAAAAGGAAAGGGGAAGTTTCTTTTTCCTCACCATGGTTCTTGACCTTCCAGTTACTCCTGAATGAAATTTCCTTCCACATACGGGAATCCTGTGTGATAGTATCCAAAAAAAATTGAACTTATTCGGTCAGGTTCTCAACTACAGGAGGAACATAATGGCTGGCTGAAATAGAAGAAATGAAGATTTAATTAAGAGAGAAATTACCTTCAAAATAGTAAAAGAGTGATATTTAAGAAAACTTACGAGTATGGTTACAAACTTTGGGAATGAGAGATATTGATGCCAAAAAAATATCCTTGTGAGTGACAACAACAAACATCTCCATCCAACCACAATCGTAGTCATCATCCACACGGGTGACAATGGCATGGTGACCGCATTTGCTGAGTTTGATCACGCCTCCACAGAAAATTTTAGGGGCGTAGAGATTGATCATATGTGCAAGAGTAAGGTTTTCTTGAGCCCGAAAACATAGGTATCGGAGTCAAGCCACTGTGCGCCATATTGTCGGCCCCACTTGAGCCAAAGAAACTTGGTAGTTCCACAAAAACTCCAAGATGATGTCTATTTCCTTGCCAAGTCTTAAAGTAAAAGGGTACATGTAAACGTAAACATATCATGGTCTGTTGAATGTAATCCTACCCACTTTGCGAGGGGCTAAAACCTCAATGTTCTTTCAGTCACAATCCTCTTTTACAACAGAAATACTGGCGGGCGAATAGAAGAGGGATATTCACCAACAAATCTGTTTCGATCGTTATCAGGATCAGAATATTCCTTTTGAACATGAAGATTTTTTTCAAAAGACCTCTAAGAAGAGATAATTGTGTTTGTAGAGGGAGGTCTGACATCATGAGTCGCAGCCAATGCAAGCCTCGGTGTTGGTAGATGAAGAAGTTAAAATAAAGTTAAATAGTTTAGGGGTGAAAGATGAGTTACAGGAAGAAGAAATAGCAGAAGACATAGTGATAAAAAGAACGAATTTGTAAATTCTTCTCAGAAAAGGGGAGTTGCAGGAAAGCTTTTAAAAGACTCGGAGAAGAAAGTTTGTAAAAGTGAAATATGAAAGTGGTGAAAAGGGGGAGAAGTTTATAGGCGGCACTATGCGAGGACATCATTACATATGTAACTGGCAGAAATACTTGGCGAATCACAGATCAAAACGCGTTCGGCTTATTAAATGAAAAGAGACATGCGTCCTTTCAAGTGTAAGAAACCATTCACGAACTTTCCCGCTAAGAAAAGAGAAAGTCTTATCTACTTCTCGGTCACATCAAGCTATGTCACCGAAAAGTAGGGGGACAATCTGTATTGCACAAAATTAACAGATGATAGATGGATGCGTTTTGTGTTGACACATGGTTATGAAGACAAATAGGAGATGAGTAAGCAAATAGCTGACATCGGGTACAAACATGTGACCGGTATTGCATAAATTCCGAAGACATCAGGGCCTGGGAAGAGAATGTGAAAGAAAAATACGGATTGAAGAAGACAACATTAAAGGAGCAATTGTTACAGAAAATCATAGCATTTATCCTCAACTTTTATGCAGCTATCAAGTGCGGTCATTATTTACCTTAAAGAGGAGAGTGATTTGGGGATCTTCTCTCCCTTAATTTAGCTATAAATAGAGAAATTTGTGCTCATTGAATGAGATAAAATACTTGTATGAAAAAAAGACTAATACTACTCTCTTATTCTGCAAAACTCTATTCTACTAATATTAAGTTTTTGGCATTGTTCTTGTTTCCGGAGAAGATCAATTCAAAGCTCAATCATATCTTTTTCTCAATTACTCTTATATTACTCGATTTTGCTTTTTATTATTTTATTTTTTCGGATCAATTTAATCCACGTATCTATAAATCACATTATAAATTTAACTATAGCATTTTATGGATACACAATACCACCAAATCTGATGTTAGAAGCTTTTGCTTCCGGTTCTTTATTCAATGTTAGTTGCTTTTGTACCTCCAAAAGGTGAGGCTTTAAAAATCTACAGTGGTAACCAAAAGTTAATGAACTAAATACACGAATCTTTTTCAGAATTATTTTTAAAACCAAACTAGTTGCTTTTCACCGCCCTCTTTCTTACTATTTTCTGGCCTTTAGAGAATGTAAATTATTCTAATAACTTAATATATAATAGTTTGAAAAAGATTGGCTCTACATTAGAAAGTTCTTATCATTAATATATTAAACCATCATACAACAGAAGCAATAAAATGGCAACTATGACCAACTTTGTCTAAGATCATTTTAATATAGGCCGTTTTTTTATCGCGCAGGTTAAACGGGTATAAGAGACATTAATTTTATTAGTAAATATTTTTTAATATGGCATGGCATATTAAATGGATATTCTTTGATTTTTAAGCCAAAAAGTAATAATTGTGTACATTTGTTGTCCTAGACCAAACAAAAATAACTTTTATAAATTATTCTCATAAGTTGGTGACCACTTAAGAATTAACTCTAGCTTAAGCTTACCTAGGATCTTATCCCAAGTCATCTTCCAGGCATTTTGACTTTAAGTCCAATGTTTTGAATTATATAACACCAATAATACACCTATTAATTATTGTGGTGCACTTAATGAAAAAGATAATTACTGAAATACATAATATAATCATCAAAATTATGATTTTCAACTAGCGAGGCATCACCCCAAACTCCTTATGCACACCGTTCGGCTTGATAATTCAATAACCTATATTAACATAATTTTCTTTTTGCATTTGTTATCCTGGAGTGGGTGAATTTATTATTAAAAAATCTATTTTACATTATCTATTTTTACTTTGTTACAAAAATGGTATCATATTATATTGATAAAATGAAAAAAATGATTCCTTATGTTTGGGATAGGGTCAAATTGATCCCTGAAATATACTTTTACAACCTTGGTCATCTAAGTTTGTTAAAAATGAGCACTTTGGGTCTCTGTTAAATAATTAATAAGCTTTGATGGTCTGATTTTATGCAAATTGGGAAAAACATTTAGTCAAAAATACCAAAAATAATCTAAAAATAATAATACCAAAAGATTACATTTGACATATTAAAAAAAAAACAGTAGAAATTACACCTAAAAGCTGAATTAGGCTCCAAAAAATTACCAAATACAGCTGAAACTAGAAGAATCGTACCTCCAAATGTGAATTCATCATTCATGTATATAAAATAAAAAAAAAGATTTCGAAAAGTTTAATAACCAAAAGTGCTTAATTTTGGCAAACTTAAAAGATATATTTAAGGGACCATTTTTAACCCAGATATAAAGAAGCATTTTTGTCAATATTCAATATTAATCAATTGCGTGGCTTTCCTGTAGGTGAAACGGCGAGATTTCCGTCGTAATCGCGCACACGTTTGGTTACGGGTGGCAAATCCAGCTACTCTGTTCAATTTCTTCTGGGAGTTGACAATTCCGACGGTCGACAGACGCCTATGAAGCTTCAAACTTGAAATACTGATAAATTACTCTTTACATTGATTTTCAATAATGTATGCAGTAAGATATTTACAGCCATTTGGGACTTCTCTGGCCTCTATTACCTCTCCTTGCTTCCATCTCTCTCGTTCCACAATCCCATGTAAGTTCCTATTCTCTTAAACGCCTGCGCTACTTTTACATGAAAATTAATTTATATGAGTGTTTGATTGAACCCAAAGTTTAAGAAAGAAAGAAATACTTTTAAAATTTGTGCTCTAAAACAAGTCATACATATTAATAGCATGTTTTGGCCAAGCCTCTCCCAAAGTCAAAAATACTGACTTTTGGGATGAACTTTCATATTTATTGAATGATTTTTTGATATATTTAAATTATCTGGAAAGAATAAAGTACTTTTTAATTTTATTTTATATTTTACTTAAATAAAATAAAAACCTTAATTATTACCTTTAATAATAACTATTTGTAAATATTTATCTACTTATATATTAATTACTCCCTCCGATCCAAAATAAGTGTTTTCTTTTCAAAATAAATAATTTTTCCAGATTTCAAGAATGAATTAATTATTTTTTTGCCTACATTGTCCTCGGAGTAAATAGTGTTGGAATATGTGTTAGGAGTGTTTATGTGAGATAATAAAGATTAATATGGTCAATTTTATTGTTAATTAATGCTAAAAGGTAAATTTCTTAATCCGTGTAAAAACATCCAAAAAAATCACTTATTTTGGACCGGAGGGAGTAACTATTAAGCAAATCTCTTCATGTCTTTATTTGTAATTTGACACTTAAAAACACTTTTTGAAAAACTTGGTCAAATACAAATTATTGTTCAAAAGTGCTTTACAAATTGATTAGCCAAACACAAAGTGTTTTTCTCCAAAAGTACTTTTTTGAAAAGCACTTTTGAAAAAGACACTTCTCCAAATAGGCGGCTTTTCCCAGTTTGGCCAAACAGGCAATCATCTCATTAAGAAATTTAAAGTTAATCAAAAAATATAAAAAAATATGTCATTCTTTTTGTGATAGACTAAAAGAAAAGTATAACATAAAGTGGGATAGAGGGAGTAAAACTTATGGAACATACCAATATTGCATTCAGTTCCAACTGAAAGTACAGTAGCTAAGTATTCGGTACAGACCCACATCACAATTTATATGAGGTGTTTGACCGGATACAGAGCTTAAGGAAGAAAGAAAGACTCTTGAAAGTTATAGTTTAAAATAAGCAATAGACATTTATGCGGCTAAATCATCTCATTAGGGTAAATGGAAAGTTTAAGGTAAAGTTGTTTCTAAATAAAAAAAGATGTCATTGTAGACTAAAAGTGCGCCACATAAAATGGGGTAGAGGGAGTATTATTAAATCACTGTCATCCTGCTATTTGTAGTTTGATGAATCATTCTTTTTTCTCTTTTATAGGTGTAGCAAATTCAAAAACATGTTTCTTTGTCTTCATAATTTGTTGCAGTTGATGGAAAATTTGCACCTTTGAAGACCTTCATGAGATGCCTAAAGCCTCAGGTGTACAGTCGGGTGTCAAAGTTCGCTGGGGGATCTAATTTTGAGACGTTCCACCATTACTTTAGAAAAGTACAAAATTCAGGTAAGTTTTGGAGTATAGTTTCTGTATGTGTACCTTGTTAGAGTTGTGTTGTTTTTGTTTACGAAGCTTATTAGGAAGTCAGAGCTGCCCCCAAGTGGTGTATTTAGTATGGCGTTGTAACACGATGTTTGGTCCAAGAAGGAGAGGAGAGAGCAGCTTACATTTTCATAACTTTAAAGAAAGACTTCTCTTTTAGGATCACTCCGTCCCTAAGAGGTAGTAGTCAATGCATTGGTAGATTGGTATAGTATAAAAGAAAATAGAAGAGAAATGAAATACTGTTTTTTCCATGGTACTTTGAAATGTAATGAAAACGTTAACTTGTAGGACTGGACATCTACCTTTCCACTTTTACTTTCCGTCCTCCTTTTATTCTAGCCAAATATAGTGTAAGATTCAAGTTAAGCAGACTCAACTTAGAACTACTGGTATGTGTCATGGTTCTTTCCTAGTTTATCAGTTGGAAAATACTGGAAATGCTTATCTTCATCTATCGCGGAAGATCTATGTCTTTATCTGCACATGTTAATTTCCTTTTTTTTTCAAATACAAAAGTTGAATTGGTATATTATGTAAATCAAGTGTTTGCTAATGTTTAGTCGCTAATTAAAATGTGTTGTTTTAGTTGCATCCATCCTATTTATAAAAGGTTTAGTTGATTTTGAATTGAGGGCATAACTTAATGAGCTTATCTTTACCTTTTGCATCATTGAGTAGGTTGCGATTGATAGTTATTGAGTATAATTCCCCTTTTTTCTTATTAAGTTGTGCAACAAAAAGATATAAAACATCGCTGTTACTTTTTGTTCTATATTTTTATTTAGCCTTTACGACCACTTGTGATTCCTGATTTGTATTGAAGATCTTTGTTTCATTGGAGGTATACTTGTAGGGCGCAGTTACACTTTATGGAGTGCATTTGGTTTGTCGGCTTTGCTTGGATCTATTAAGCTTTCTCCTCACATTGCATATTCTTCTGATGGTGAGAAGTTTATGGTTATGGTAATTTGAATTAAACATTCTATAAATGTACCAGCTCTCTTTTCTAAATGCAGCATGTTATTCATGCCTAGGAAAGTGTGGTCTAATTAATTTTATGCGAATATTTACTCTTTTCTAATGACATTCTAGGTCTTGATGGTCTATTGGATGACCATCATTTGGGCATGTTCGGTGATTCAGATACTGAACAAGATCGTCGATCTCTCTTAATGACTTTAAGGAAGCTGTTGGTTCCTCTCTTGTTTGTGATTACCGTGTTGATGAACTGGGGTCATCCAATAATTATCGCAACAAAAGTCACTATTATTCTTCTTACGACAAAGCCAAGCCCTTTATCAGTTTATGTCCTTGTCGAACAGGTAAGGGACCATTCTTTCTATACATTATGTCCAAGTCCTTCATCTGCGCTAGAGCAGGGGCAGAATAGCTGGATTCATCGTCATTTTGTGGTGGATTAATTAACATGTTTCCTTTTATATATCTTCTCTGTCTATACCATAAAAATTGTGAATGGAGTTTGTAATTTAGCGTGCATATTAATAGCAATCAAGAGGTAGATATCTGGCATGTTTTGCTCATACTTGATGTGAAATATTTCAGTTGCGACATCAAGCAGTTCGCCAGCAACCATTCATCTATAAGTTCAAGGTTAGTTTCATGATTTAGGTCCTTGGTGTTATTTCAAGTTCAAGTAGTCAAAATAGCCAAATTAGTTGGATACTATAGCACATGGTGAAATAGGATGTGGCACCTTTCAGTTAGAAAGCGTAGCGTATGCTCATTTTCTTAATGTGACTTACTGATACTTGTAGCTGTCCTCTTAAACTTATTCCTGCAGTCATTATATGCAAAGAAAGTTGAAGTTGCAGATTATCTGTTTCTCTCTCTGGCTAAGGTCGAACTAAAAGATGAGGAGTTTACTCTTGTTGGAATTCTTGGGAGTTGGTGGCTTTTGCCCCTATCTTCATGGCAAGAGGCGTCATCTATGCTTAAGAGCAAAATTTTGAAGAATTTAAGCTAAGGTCAGCTGCTAATTAGATCAGATCGAGTTAAATTTATCTTTGTTCTCTGTCGATCCGATCGAAAACATGGAAGGCAGTCTATGTTCGTGCACCAGAATTAGATGATTTGTTCGTGATTTTTGCTTTTGAATTATACTTAACTTGTATCTTCAGAACTAGTTCATTTGGGTCCAAAAAGAGTTATAACCAATTGATAATGATTGTAGAATATCCCTCTAATAGAAACTAGTCTTATTATCTTCAATATTAATGAGCCACAGCCCACAGAACATTCCAGCACTCAACTATGAACCATATTCAGTTT
Organism: Nicotiana undulata; assembly: GCA_005239495.1. Classification (NCBI taxonomy): domain Eukaryota; kingdom Viridiplantae; phylum Streptophyta; class Magnoliopsida; order Solanales; family Solanaceae; genus Nicotiana; species Nicotiana undulata. Next base: position 72,898 of record ML299101.1, read on the forward strand.
ACTCTTCTCTCAATTCCTTACCTCAGCCTTTGGTGTGTATTGGATCCTCTATTGTTAGAGAGTTTGGCTCTGCTTACTGTGCATGGAGTTGTTATTAGAAGCTATGAGTACTTCATCGCTTAAACCAATGAATCGATCCAAAACATTGGTGAAGCAATATGACAAATGGACAGTTATTTGAGTCTCAACTTTGAAGAATTGGACTAATACCGGCATTGTTGTTTTTGGGAGGCTCATGTTAGTTACTCCCTCCGGTCCAAAATAAGTGATTTTTTTTTATATTTTCACACAGATTAAGAAATTCACCTTTTAATATTAATCAGCAATAAAATTGACCATATTAACCTTTACTATCTCACATAAACACTCCTAATACATACTCCAACACTATTTCCTCCAAGGGCAATGTAGGGAAAAAATAATTAACTCATTCTTAAAATCTGAAAAAATCACTTATTTTGGACCGGAGGGGAGTATGTTATTGCAATTTACTAAATTCGCTACTTTCTAATTTTCATAAATTGTACACTTTTACTTCCCGCTTGGAACTAGATGCAAATCTCAATATGAAACTTAAACAATGAATTGTTTCATATTTACTTTTAATTAAATAATGTACCTCAATCAAATTTGAAAAATACAGATGAGTAAAATAAGTCTTGCCTTGCGAAAATAAATGAACAAAAGATTGAGGTATTTGTACAAAAAAAACTAATCTATGCGATACTTGTTATAAAATAACGATTGTAAAGTAAATAAATAAAAGACAAGTAGAGAGAGATTGATATATTATTCAACTTTCAAACTGATGTACATAATGAACTGAAATCTCCTCTATTTATAGAAGAAAGGAAGTAGCTGCGAGGCTTTTCTTGAGCTGCTCGCAACCTGCCTGTTTAATAAGAAGCTGTTGCAAGTCATTTCATTTAGTTGCTTGCAACCTGCCTGCATCAGCCGCTTGTAGATAAACTTCAATGGAATACTAAATGGATAATCTACTTCAGGTAGATTATCTATGGCGGAGTAATAAATGGACATCCACAATAATATTTTCATAACACTCCCTCTTGGATGTTCATTAAAGATAATGTGCCTCGTTAAAACCTTACGAGGAAAAATCCAGTGGGAAAAAATCTAGTGAAGGAAAAAGAGTACACATATCTAGTAATACGCATTTCTAGCTGCCTCATTAAAAACCTTGCAAGAAAACCCCATGGGAAAACCCTTAGTAAGAAAAAAAGAGTACAACGCGTATTTCACTCCCCCTGATGAAAACCTTATCTCAAATATTTGAATCTCCGCATTCCAATCTTGTATACCATTTTCTCAAAGGTGGAAGTTGAAAAATATTTAGTGAGCAAATCTGCCGGATTGCTACTTGAACGGATTTGTTACACATTAATGTCGCCATTTTTCTGAAGATCATATGTGTAGAATAATTTTGGTGAAATGTGCTTCGTTCTATCTACTTTTTATAAATCCTCTCTTTCATTGGCTATGCATGCAGTATTGTCTTTGTATAATATTGTGGGGTTTTCATCATAATCCAACCCACATTTTTCTCGAATAAAATGAATCACAGATCTCAACCATACACATTCCTTACTTGCTTCATGAATAACTATTATCTCGACATGATTTGAAGAAGTAGCAGCAATAAAATGCTTTATGAAGCGCCATGATATGACAGTACCTCCACATGTAAGTACATATCCGATTTGAGATCGAACTTTATGGGGATCAGATAAATAACTCACATCTGCATAATCAATATGATCTGCACGATCATTGTTAGCATTAGCTAGATATATGAGTGCACCAACTGCACTAAGATAGAGTATTTCAGGACCAAGGAGCTCATCATCCTTTTCTGGAGGTCGGAACAAATCGTTATTCACTTCAAGTGATCGAACAACCATTGGTGTACTCAATGGATGCGCTTTGTCCATGTAAAGGCATTTTATGACCCTTTCTGTATAGGCAGATTGATGGATAAAGATCACGTCTGCTATATGTTCAATTTGCAGACCAAGACAAAGTTTTGTCTTTCCAAGATCTTTTATCTCAAATTCTTTCTTAAGATATTCAATTGCCTTTTTGGAGCTCTTCTGGAGTTCCAACAAGATTTATGTCATCAACATAAACAATAAGTGTAACAAACTATGATGTTGTTTTCTTTGTAAAAATGCATGGAAAAATCCCATTATTTACATAACATTCATTCATCAATTCAGTGAGGCACATGCGCCCAGATTGATTTATATCGTACAAAGATCTTTGTAATCTTATTCAATACATTTCACGATGCTTTGAACTATATGCTTCGGGCATTTTAAATCCTTCAGGGATCTTCATACAAACTTAATCAAATGAGTCACATAGGTTATGACTTGCATTTAAATGGCATGACAACTTCAAGTGTCTGGACTGCTAGTCCGATCCTCACAATCTTTTACAATATTGTGCACTATATTGTATCAAATATATCGTCGCTGATCATTTTGTATTGGTTCGCAAGCGACATAACTTGTTGAAATCTCATCACTTTCCTTATTTCAGGTACCTGAACTTCTTCTGGAGTTTCATGAAATGTTATGTCGTGGATTCTTCTAGAGCTCATTTCCTCCTTATTATGATCATTTGTTCCTATCCTTTTCAAGGATTGTTATCTTTGGAACCGATTGGTCTACCACGCTTCATGCGTAAAGTAAACTCCATCCTTCAGGGACTTTAATTTTAATAGGAGCATTCGCAGCTGAAATATGATATTTAATTTTGGATCAGCAAATGCTTCTGGCATTTGACTTGAATTATTTTTTGAGTGAGGATCATACTAATGATAATTCAATTCATATAACATATTTTTCAACTGCTTATTCCATCCCCTAATGTTAGAAAAACTAACATATATCCCAAATCTTCTTTGGGAAACCTATCTTTGTGATTTGTGGTAGAGAAATTAATCATATACCACGCATCAAAAGTTATTATATAGTAAAAATATTTGGTTTCTGATCCTAAACCAATTGTGAGGGGAGGACTTATTATATATTATTGGTCTGATGCATACAAGTGCTGATGTATGCAATTTAGAAATTCTTAGACCAACACATGAGGCTTTGTTCTCATAAGCGATATTTTAGCTATGAATAGGAGGTATTAAATGCTAAACTAGCTTGGATATAAACCATTATCATCAAGATGAACTATCTCAATTTCATAATATGAAAATTATGCTCTTAATTGATAAAAGCAATTTCAAATGTCAAACTGCAGGTTGACAATAAATGCGCATGTAACCATCTCATATATGCATCTATAAGTGGTTCACATGATAGGTGAATGGGCCCATATTCACCTTTCATATATTTCAGAAAGGGGTTTTAGTCCAACCTTTAGCTGGTATAATAAATTTATTTTGAGAACAAGCAATACAAGAGAATTCTTGAAGAATCTTCTAGTTCTTCAGTATATGCTTATTTGAATTCTCAAATATCTCATTTGACAAATGATAACTTCATGTTTATCATGGCATGTGATAACTTTTAGTAAACTTCTGATTTACTATAACATAATCTTTTGCATTAGCAAACTTCTGATTTATTGTGGCTACTTTTGTATTAGCAAATTTCTGATTTACTGTAGCTACTTTTGCCTCAGTAAACTTCTGGTTTACTGTGAGTGCTTTTGCATTAGTAAACTTCTGGTTTACTGTGCTACATGATGTAGTACAGATTGAATAATAAGGCGGGTAACTTCTCACATACATATTATTTTACCCCCCATGATTGTGAAAACATGAAAATTTTCAATCTTCCAATCATTTGTAGTCTCAAAATGATAGTTTGTATTAGTAAACTTCAGGTTTGCTACAACATATGTTTTGACCATAATCATATAATATGAATGACATATTTGTATCTAAGCTCTTCGAGAGCCTTCATTTTTATCCACAATCTAATATTATTCGGACACACTACTGGTGTCATGTGTCTTCTAGACAAACAATTAGCTCTTCAGGAGTTTTTAATAAATTTGTACTACCAAATATCGCTCAGACACTTCTGGTGTCATGAGAAAAAAAGTTATATTCAAATGAACAATAGAAAGACAATACTAGATTTATAAATGTAAGAAATTAAGAATTTCAATATTTTACCACCAACTTTGTGACAAATGTCTCCTTCAGGGAGAAACGCTATTAACATCTAAATATTTTATATCAAAACGGCAACCACATAGTCATTACATCCTTCAGGGAAAGATACATAAGCTGTTATTTTCTTCGGGGAACTCAATAACTAACCATAATATATTGATGTGGTTGCAGTAGAAAACATTCTACCAGAATTCTTTTGCCTTAGAATGACATTTAATAAAATTGTTCAAGATGTTTTACGTACAACAAGTACGTGCGACAATGATCTTTATGCCACAAAAATAATATTTGTATTCTCTATTATTCTACCTCTTTAGGAGGTAAGTTATGGTATTTCTTTATTCACCCCGGGGAATGAAAATGTGCTTCAAAAATAACTCTGAATAGCTTATTATTTTGTTTAAGCACAGAAAGACACACTTTCATAATATTTTCCTACTTCAGGAGGAAATTTCAATTGTGTCACTTCTTCGGGAACAAATTTGAAATACGAAATATTGAGTATATATTCTCTCAATCATATTACCTCTTCTGGAGGTGAATTGTAATATATTTACATCAAGAGCGCGTTCATATATTGTCACATTCACTTCAGGGAATGGATTAATATTTATCAAAAGTTCCCATCCTTCAGGGAATGGAACATAATTATCTGAACGTGCATTAACCACATCACATTGTGATTCTTCGAACCTCTTTTAAGATATTTGCTACTTCATGATCAAATCGAGGCATGCAAGTAATATAGAGAAATTTTCTCTAGCTTATCTTCAATTGTAACCATAGAAGCCTAAATTATCACTTCTAGTGGTCATAGGCATATACCACTTCCGGTGGTTAACAAATTTAGTTTCAATGAGATATACAAAGTATTGCCACTTCTGGTGGTCGTACTTTGTTAGAGTTCAAGTGAACCATAAAATTAAGTCATAACAAGACTTAGGAAATATGTCACTGATGGTGACTATATATTTTTTGATAACTTCCATACTTAGCCATCAATAGAGATGAAATCATGGTCCCTTATCGTAATATTTTTTTAGGAACAAATTTATGGCATGAACTGCTAAGTGAACCAATTAGGCTCCTTAGGACCAATGAACAAAAATCATATTGTTAGTAGCAAAAAAAAGAAATGTCTGATATGCAGGAAGTACTAACCTTTTGAGTAGAACTCTTAATTATGGTGATTGGATCTGATTTATATCCATAGATTTTTGCTAACTCAACTCAACAAATAGTTAGTGTTAAGCAATATATTAAAGTGCAAAAATTAATGTCACAAGTCCTTTGCTACAAACCTACTTCAAGATAGCAAATCAGGAAGGGAAAATAATTTGTCGTTCATAAAGACAAAGTGATATAGTAAAATCTTTAAGCCAAACATGGAATCATTCCCATGCTTACTTTGCTAATATGGAAATAAAATATTGACGCCAAAGAAATATCAATCGTTCAACCCATTGTAAAAAAGGATAGATATCAATAAATACAACAGTTTGATCTTACTTACAGTGAGGACCGATGCTTTTTGACGAGGATAACTATAGTAATACATGTTTCAAAGTATGCTCAAGGCAGAGTCTCGTGTTGATAACGTGTTATAAAATAACGATTGTAAAGTAAATAAATCAAAGACAAGTAGAGAGAGAGATTGATATATTATTCAACTTTCAAACGGATGTACATCCCGAGTACAAGTCTAAAAAAGGTAAAATTCTCTATTTCTCACTAATTACTGATCTATAACCAAAATGGGGCGAGATCTACGTCGTGATATCCGGTTAGGTACGGATATCACGGCCCTTTGTTAGTCGTGCGTAACCGTTTTTCATATTTCCTGAGGTCCTAGAGCTCGTTTCAGGTCTAGGGAGCGTTGCTTTATCACGCCCGACGATGAGCCCATTGTTCATATTTCGTGGATCTCGGTACGAAAGGCTCCCAACCTCTATTTCAACCTTGTGTGTTTGTGCCCTTTTCTGTCTTCTTCACCGAAAAATCGGAGCATGTATTGCCCCCGATTTTACTCGTATACACAAAGAATATACATAATAATCTCTTAAGTCATTTTGATGCGATATTTCTGTATACAGTTGAAATTGGGGCCACCCGATTTCACTATTTGATCGAGATCGGAATGTTGCATCGAATGTCGATTTCGACTAAATTACGAAGCTGAGGCATCGAGTTCAAGATTGAAGTATCTTTCGAGATCGAGGCTTGTAAAAATCGAAGCCAAGAGAGACAGACACCGAGTGATATCGGAGATGGCATAATAACGTAAGAGAGAGATATCCGAGGATCACGACGTAAATCTCGGAACAGATCAAATTAGAAGCGGTTAATTAGTTAATTTTGTGATTTCCTTCTGTAATTAGAGTTATAACATAAGTAGAATTCCTCTACTATATAAAGGGGAGTTCTAATCATTTGTAAGGAATCATTATTCACAAATATCAAAGTAATATAATTCTCTCTTTCTCGCTCACATTATTGATATCAGTTTACTCTATTCTTCAACTGTACTTGCACATATTAGTTCGAGAGTACTTCGAATCGAGGGCTGAGTTCTGTCTGAACAACTAGTTTGCTTTACTTATAATTCAATTTTATCATTTATCTTCTTATTTATCAATTGGTATTGAGCAAAATCATGTATCCTTAAAACCACAATATAAGTTTAATTATTATCCAAATTTTAGGGTAAATAGTTTGGCGCCCACCGTGGGGCTAAGGATAATAGTGATTGTTCAATATTGATTCCAATAACACACATTATTTTACGCTTGTTCTTGTAAGTGTTTTTGTTTTCAGCATAAAACATGTCAAACTCACAAACATCACCCACACATGGTGACAACGGCCACGGATTTCACGGGAAAAATGACAATATAGCCTCCCCAGGGATCGAGGTGACTTAGGCCGATCTCGAAGGAGAACCGACTGTCGATCCAGTCATCGTCAGTTCGCATATCACCTTAAATGCAAATTTGTGTGCTAATCCCGAAGGAAGCGTACGCAGAGAAAGCTGATATGGTGGTCGAGGTGGAGGAGATGGAGGAGTCAGCCTCCAATTAATATTCGAGATGTTACAGGATCAACAAGCTGCTATTGCACAGCTACAAAATCAGCATCAAGTGCCGAGTGGGATCGAACCGGAAGTCGCCCGCCGAACTGACCAGTGCCAGAAAGGTCAAATGCTAGTGAATCGGTTACTGATTCCGCCATTATGAAAATGCTCGAGGAGCTCACAAAACAAATTGAATTGGGAGAAAAGAAAATTGAGGCAAATGATAAGAAAGTAGAGACGTACAACTCCTGGGTTGACCAAATAACGGGGGCACCACCGATTTCAAAAGGTATGGACTTAAAGAAGTTTGTGCAGAAGCCGTTCCCCCCAAGTGCGGCTCCGAAGCCCAATCCGAAGAAATTTTGCATGCCGGAAATCCCTAAATACAATGGGACCACCGATCCCAATGAGCATGTCATCTCTTATACATGCGCCATAAAAGGAAATGATTTTGAAGATGAGGAGATCAAATCTGTTCTGTTGAAGAAATTTGGAGAACCTCTATCGAAGGGAGCAATGATCCGGTACCACAATCTACCATCGAATTCCGTCGACTCATTCATCATGCTCGCAGATTCTTTCATAACGGCACATACCGGGGCAATAAAGGTTGCGATGAGGAAATCGGACCTTTTCAAAGTGAAACAAAAGGATAACGAAATATTGAGGGAGTTCGTATCTCGTTTCCAGATGGAACGCATGGAATTACCACCGGTCACAAACGATTGGGTTGTTCAAGCCTTTACTCAGGGGTTGAACAAACGGAGTTCGGTGGCATCACGCCAAGTGAAGCAAAATTTAATTGAATATCTGGCGGTAAGTGTTCACATAATCCGTACCAATCTAAGAGCAGGGTCGAGGAAGATCAATTGGGAACCCCTTCCGGTTCCGTCTATACGAGTAGGCCCGCAGGCAGAAATTAGAGGGATATCAACAAGGAACCTCGGTTGAACAGAGATCGATACCAGTCGTACAATGTAGATCGCAGAAACAGCGGCCCAGGACGCAATCCCATCTGAAATGATCGAAGGAGAGATCGAGGACAGAGTTCTCGAGGGCTCATGAGCAAAAGTGGTTTCGATAAGCATGTCGATCCCACAGAGGCACCACGATTATCGGAGTACAATTTCAACATTGATGCATCAGGTATTGTGTCTGCCATTGGGAGAATCAAAGATACCAGATGGACCCGACCCCTAAAAATCGATCCTTCCCAAAGAAACCCTCGTCAAATCTACAAGTATCACAGTACACATGGCCACAGAACTAAAGACTGCAGGCAACTGAGGGAGGAGATGGCCCGTTTATTCAACGACAGCCACCTTCGAGAGTTTTTGAGCGATCGGGCCAAAAACCATTTCAGAGAAAGGGACGCCAACAGGAAAATGAGCAGGAAGAACCACAACATGTGATTCATATTATCGTCGAAGGGGTCAATATTCCACAAGGCCCAGTGTTCAAATGCACTAAAGTATCAATTATTAGTGAAAAATTAACCTGAGATTATGTGCCATAAGGCACCGTATCATTCAACGACGAGGAAGCAAAAGAGATCTCTCAACCCCACAATGATGCTTTAGTAATTTATATCCTTATGAATAAAATTCAGGTTAAAAGTGTGTTAATTGATCAAGGAAGATTGGCCAATATTATTCGATCGAGGGTCGTGGGGAAACTCGGACTACAAGATCAAATCGTACCCGCAACTCGGGTCCTCATTGGTTTCAACATGGACAACGAAACAATTAAAGGTGAAATCATTTTACCGGTAAATGCATATGGGACTATTCAAGAAACCAAGTTTTATGTAATCAAGGGCGATATGAGATACAACGCCCTACTCGGAAGACCCTGAATTTACAATATGGGGGCAGTTTGTTCAACTCTTCACCAAATGCTAAAATTCCAACGCCGGATGGAGTGAAAACGGTATATGAGGAACAACATGCAGCAAAAGAAATGTTCGTGGTCGACGAGGTAATACCGATATTAGCTCTTTCGTCAAAGGGATCGGAGGCCAAAGGAAAATAGGAGGTTAAATAGCAACCACAGCCACCAGCCTCGACCCAGACGGAGAAGCAAGGAACGGATGAGGACGAGGACTACTGGATTCTCTTATCCTTCATAATCCCCCAGATTCCGACGCCACTAAATCAACCGTCGAAGAGCTGGAACAAGTCATACTGATCGAATATCTACCCGATCGAAAGGTATACCTGGGTACGGGGTTAACCCCCGAACTCAGGAAAAAACTCATTAAATTTCTTATTGATAATATGGATTGCTTTGCTTGGTCCCACTTAGATATTACAGGGATCCCAAAGGAGATCACAACACACCGATTGAGCCAGTACCCAAAGTTCAGACCGGTAAAACAAAAGAGAAGGCCCCAGTCCGAGGTAAAACATGCATTCATGAAGGACGAGGTAACCAAACTTCTCAAAATAGGATCCATTCAGGAAGTAAAATATCCTTAATGGTTAGCAAACGTAGTTGTAGTCCCTAAAAAGGGAAACACACTTAGTATGTGCGTAGATTACAAAGATTTAAACAAAGCATGTCCCAAACACTCTTTTCCTCTACTGAATATCGATCGGATGATCGATGCCACAGCCGGCCACGAGATCCTTAGTTTTCTTGACGCCTACTTTGGGTACAATCAAATTCAAATGAACCCGGAGAATCAGGAAAAGACTTCGTTCATTACTAAATATGGCACATATTGTTATAACGTAATGCCATTTGGGCTAAAAATGCTGGTGCTACTTACCAACGCCTAGTGAACTAAATGTTCGAAGAACAAATAGGTAAATCAATGGAGGTATATATTGACGATATGCTAGTTATGTCCCTGCGCGTAGAGGACCATTTAACACATTTGCAGGAAACCTTCAACATATTGAGAAAATACAACATGAAGCCCAATCCCGAGAAATGTGCTTTCGGTGTTGGTTCGGACAAGTTCCTCGACTTTATGGTGTCAAATCGGGGAATCAAAATTAACCTCGATAAAATTAAGGAAATCGAAGACATCACAGTCATGGACAACGTTAAGGGCGTACAAAGGTTAACAGGATGGATAGCCGCCTTAGGCCGAATCATCTCGAGGTCTTCAGATCGAAGCCACAGGTTCTTCTCACTGCTAAAAAGGAAGAACAATTTTGCTTGGACCTCAGAATGCCAACAGGCGTTCAAAAATTGAAGTGGTACCTCTCAAGCCCACCATTGCTCCATACTCCGAAAGCAGACGGGCAACTCTACTTATATTTAGTAGTCTCAGAAGTCGTGGTAAGTGGGGTCCTAGTTCGAGAAGAACAAGGTACGTAATTTTTTGCTTACTACGTTGGTCGAACTTTAGGTGAGGACAAGACCCATTACCCACACTTAGAAAAATTAGCGCTTGCTTTAATAAGCGCCTCTAGGAAATTAAAACCATATTTTCAGTGTCACCCAATTTGTTTGGTGACAACTTATCCTCTTCGTAATGTTTTTCATAGGCCCGAACTTTCGGGAAGATTGGCCAAATGGGCCATCGAAATCAGTGGGTATGATATCGAGTATCAACCCTGAACGGCCATTAAGTCTCAAATCTTAGCAGACTTCGTAGCTGACTTCATGCCAGCCATCGTACCCAAGGTCGAAAAGGAACTCTTATTAAAAACGGGTACATCTTTGGGGGTGTGGACCCTTTCACAGATGGCGCTTCGAATGTGAAGGGGTCCGGGCTATCTATCAAATTACTAAAAGATCACGGCGTAAATCTCGGAACGGATCAAATCAGAAGTGGTTAATTAGTTAATTATGTGATTTCCTTCTGTAATTAGAGTTACACCATAAGCAGAATTCCTCTACTATATAAAGGGGAGTTCTAATCATTTGTAAGGTATCATTATTCACAAAGATCAAAGCTTCTCGCTCACATTATTGTTCATCAGTTTACTTTATTCTTCAATTATTCTTGCACCTATCAGTTCGAGAGTACTTCGACTCGAGGACTGGGTTCTGTCTGAACAACTGGTTTGCTTTACTTATAATTCAATTTTATCATTTATTTTCATATTTATCAATTTTGATATTGAACGAAATCACATATTATTAAAACTAGGGTAAACAATTTCTCACCGTAGACCCTAGTCCTCCTCGTTCACTCAAAAAAAAGAATGTTGTCCGGTCCAAAAAAAAGAAAGAAAGAAGAAACAAATCCATACTGACGTGTCATGAAACCCGTTCATTTCGAGTTGGCAAGATACATAATCACTCTCGCTAATAAATGATTCTTTAATTAATTCTCAGCGGACTAAATTAAATAGCGTGTGACACGTATTTATGATTTGCTTGAGAAAGGTGATGAAGAGTAGCTTTCCTACTGCCTTGAAAGTTGAAACCCACCATATGATGTTTGGTAATTTTGTATCCATACAATATGCTGGTGCTGTGTTGAGGAGATTTCCTAATGTCTTGTTTGTTCAATCAGTCCTTTCAAGCTGGAAATTAAAATTGTGTTGATATGCCTGGAAATTTTGTGAATGGACTTTATAGCTATGCAGATATTATCAATAGAACACGAATGTAAGAGCATTACATTAATGTTCGTGGAGTTGAATGTGTATGCGAAAAGAAAAAATTGAATTTGTCATCAAATTGTTTACTGTGAACAGTTAACTGATTTATTGAAGATAGGACTTAAGATACAACTAATCCACTACATATTTAACTAATTTATTCTTGTGTGTGATAAATGCGTATTCACCATTTGGTCATATAAAAGTGTACGTGAATAGTATCCTTATCACGTCGTTGTCAATTCTAAAATTTCTTTCGACTTCTCGTATCGGTTAGAATACGACCTTTTTAAAGGGATTTGTTTTTTTCTATACAGTATATGAAATTTTATTATCAAAATTGTCCTACTTTAGTAATTAATCTGTCATAAATACGGTTTATCTACAGAAAAATATACATTCGTTTAAAATAAATTCCTTTTTTCTTTTTCAGTAGACTTCTATTTTTAGACACGCGATTTTGGGATTACAAAATTTAGACGGTAAAAATCTACAACAAACATTAAACGCAATCATCGCCCCAAATTCTGCAGAATCTTCTCTAACGAAGATTTTCTCCGATTTTCCATAAACAAGGCAACAACAAATTCAAAAAAATAGTTTCTGAAAAAACAATTGAAGATTATCGTGAAATATTGACAATCAACTCTGAATATATAGCTGATTTCTAAAGTTTTAATAGGAGTACGTAATTGTTTTCTCTACAATTGAATTGAATTTGACGATATAGTGTCAAAATTGGCGATAATGCTTCAGCTCAACGGTCGGCGGGATAACTTCGAGAGGTACATAGATTTTGATGTGACAAAATTGTAGTCAATGAAGATTCAAATTATAGTCAATCGAATGCCGCAATTGCAGAGCACTTAATGATCGATACTTTAGTAAAAATATCGAGATCAAATACACAATGCATGAACGTTGTCCTCCAATGAAAATTCGGAACGATATGGGAGTTCGAGTTTATATGGAGACGAAAGAACCAACAAAAACCTAGGATTGTATCCGTTGTATATAACAGCAAGGGATTTCGATTTGGAATGCAGTATGTCGAATGCGAGCACTATTATATTGCAAGTTTGCTCTGTTTTCTTAGCCCTGATATTTTTCAATTTCAGGTGTTCTATAGTTTTACTACAAATTATCTACAACTATACTACAGGACAATTGTAGTTCAACTGTTACGTCTCTACAAACAATTGAAGTGTAATTGTTACACAGGAATTAAGGATTGAAAAATACAAATTATGATCACAGATTCGGTTAAGAGAATCTATACAAATTACTTGAGGTGAGGGAACTGGAGTTCCCACTGCATGTTGGTGTTGTTGTTGACGTGCGACATGATTCGGTTAAAAGAATGTAATTTGGTAAGTAAGAAAAGATTATCAGATTTCCGGTAACGGAACCAATTTGTTTAACCAAAGAATTGAATTCTCAATCAAAGCTAATTTTGAGAAGTGTACGGGTTACTGATAATCCAGTAATCCAATATTCTCTTAGAATCAATAAAGGAAATCAGAGCAGAAAATAATAAAGTAATTAATAGAAAACACAAGAATGTAGAATATATTCCAATAATGATCAGAATGTCCATACAAATAACATTTCTTTTCCTTTTATATGGAGTTTCAAGTACAACGCCTACTCCTCTTTATGTAGTGCTGGCAAAATGAGCCGACATTTTGTCAACCCGCCCAATCCGCCCATATTTTAGTGGGTCGGATGAGTGATATTTAAGTTGGGTAAAATTTGGGCTACAACTCATATTCAACCCGTAGAAATATGAGTATTCATGGGTAAAATATGGGTTAGATTAGTGGGTTATCTTCCAACTTTTTTCATATTTGTTTAGCTTACCATTTTCTTTATGAACACATTTTCCTCCAATTGAAGGAAATTATTTTCCTTATCAAGAGAAGGAAAAATATTTTTCAAAATATTTTTTTCAATCTAACCCACCATATGCCTCATCTCCACTAAACCACCCCACCCCAAACCACCCTAGCTCACCCCACCGCTACACCCACTACTACCATCCCAACCCCACCCTAGCCCACCCCACCCCTACACTCACTACTACCATCCCGACTCCATCCAATTCAATAGAATTATTATTAAGAATATTTTCTTCGAAACTTAAAGCCCGTTTGAACAGATTTGACTTCAATGCAATAATATAGGCAATAGATTTGACATCAATGCAATATAACCTTCCTTTTAATTTGCAAAGGGAAATTGTATCTTCTTTTTTAGGTTGGTTTTTTAATCTTTTGGGAATTATCCTAGGTAGTTGTTGTCTTGCGTCTCCTACCTTTGTCTTTTCTTTTCGCTTCTAATTATTTCATATAGATAGGGTATTGATTTATTTACCTTGTAGGTTTACGTATTATATCATTTTTTTATATCTAACACAAAAGTATAGGAAAGAGATATAGCTTGATAATGTAATATTTTCTCTTTTTCAATTTATGTTTTATCCTTTCTATTTTAGTTTATTTCAAAAAAAATTATTTTCTTATATAAAAATATTTTAACTTTAACTTCTTACTTTAGTGTTAATAAGATAATTTATAGCTACACACTCAAATGATTTGATTTAGACCACAAATTTTAAAAATTTACTTTTCTTTTTAAGCTTGTGACAAATCAACACCGCCACATTAATTAATCGGAAGAAAGTGAGTCATTTTTTATGCGAATGTTGCATATTTAACGTCCCTAAGGACAAAATGTATGTTGTTCGCTATTACATTTAGTCATGATTACTTGCACCCAACTCAACAAATCTAAGTTTTTAGAAATACATTCCAATTAAGCTTATGTCACTAAATAATCTGAGCAAAAGTAAAATTGTAAATTGCATTTGAAAAAAACTACACTTATATAATATGGGTTAACCCATATTCAACCCGTCCATTTGACACCCAACCCGTTTTTTACCCGCATAAAATATGGGTGGGTTGAGACTCAACCCTTTTTTAGCTCGCCCAAATCTAACCCAACCCGCCCATTTGTCACCCCTATCTTTATGATTGAGTCATAATGAGCATTGCTATCATTAATGAAACGTTATAATAGGTAATCGTAACTGTTTTTGAACTCATTAATTGAAGATCTATGAATCTGCTCTCTTTTCTGTCCTGGTTCATCTTGCCCTTGTCTTTTCTAACTCTTTGAATAGACTCGAACACTCGTTTCTAGTCATCCTGTGGGTATCTACTTGCTTCGTATCTCTTTGAACTGTCGTTCCTCCATTGATCCACGTGGCTTGCCATGTCAACCACTTAATTAATTCCACGTGTAATATTTATTTTTACCAATACACATTGTTTAACAAGATGGTAATTCATTACCACAAGTTATGCAAGATAATATAGAGGATTTCTTTATTACACCATCCAGACTTCAGTCCATACCAAAATTAGTCGGAGTAGACTTGATTAATGCAAAGGTATGATCCATTATTGAAGTTGCACTCTCTGTGGCTTTTGCACACATACATGTCCGTTGATTGCTTGTGCTTTTGTTAGTACTGATTGCAGTGCAAAAGAAAATGAGGGTTCTCAGGCACACGAGCAATCTCCATCAGTTGTGGCATGTTGACTCTAGATTACTCAGTGTCAAATTCAATAGCTAAACGTTCACGTATGTTATTGCAGTCGATTTTGGTATACCTCGCTGCACATTAGGGGACCTCCGCGGAGGAGGGCCAGAGCATAACGCTGAGGTGATAAGGCGTGTGCTTTCTGGTGAAACGGGGCCAATGGCAGATGCATTAATGGTAAGTCATTGTTCTCCGATCAATTCATCATGCTCTAAACTATGAATCATCATTTGTGACACTATCAATTATATCTCTTATTGACACATAGCAACATTAGTTAAGACTTGTGATATATGTCATCACTCATCATATCAGCTGGTAGATGGCACAAGAATATATATACTTCTTGGATTATGGTGAAGTTACTGAAGAAAAATTCTATTGATGATATTCATTGATTGTTTAATTGTTAAGCAGCCTCGTGCATAGTTTTTGCTTTATCCTAGCCAACAAAGATTTAGTGCAGAATATATCCTTTACAGTCGTAGCAATGGTTAGTGGCTTGAATAATTTAGGACGTCAAAGTTAACGGACAGACTCTTATGCTTGTTTACTCTGAATGACGGCATATCCTTTCGTGATGCTCTCCATTACTACAAGCATATGCCTCTAGTGGTACAAATGCTTCTTGTTTGATTTTACTATGATTAGCTGTTATCTCTTTTTGGTATGGATTTAAGTTACGTAAATTGACGCCATGAAGAATTTTTATGCTATTATTCCAATTCAACTGGAATATGTCAGTTATTATTCATTTTCCAGGTTCTCATATCAGACAGGTCAACTTAACCTTAGGTTGATTTCCCCGACAATCAAACATGTTTATCCAACCTTGGCCTCGTGAAAAATACTTAATAGCATGGCGATACATTTATACAGAATTTCTACCCTTCTACCCTGGGCATACACAATGTAATCGTAGACAGTCAAGTGAAATCCAATCCACGAACTAACATGTTCTATGGACAGCATCGTTGTGGTAAAGGTCGTAATGCTACATGTAGTAACTCGATATAATTCCGGTGTACAAAGGGTGTGTTTGGTATAAAGGAAAATGTTTTCCGTGGAAAATGTTTCTTGGAAAACAAGTAGTAATCTTATTCATTTCCGGTGTTTGGTACGGAAATCAAGGAAAATATTTTCTCAAGAGTATTCATAAATAATTTTGATATAATAAACATGAAGCCATAAACTTTCGGACCAACAACCTTCCGAACCCACAAATTTTATAAACTTCTGAATCGCAAAACTTTCGAAATCGCGAAATTTCGAACCCGTAAACTTCGAAACTCATAAACCTCCGAACTCTTAACTTTGTAACTTGTAAAATTTTGAACCTGTAAACCGAAAAATGAAAAAAGTAAAACTGAAAATATAAATTTAAAAAAAAATCTGAGGTGGTGGGGTTGGGTGGGGGCAGGGGAAGGGGGTGGGGTGCAGGAAAAAAAATAGAAATTTGAAAATTGCCAAAAAAGTTAAAAAAAATATATATTTTTTTGTGCGGGAGTGGGGCAGGGGTGCAGGGAAAAAAAACAGAAATTTGAAAATTACAAAAAAAAAAGAATTGCGGGGTGGGGGTGAGGGTGGGTAGTGACGGAAAAAAATACTTTTTTGAGAAGAGCGCATGAGATGGGGGTTAGGTGGATGGGTTGGTGAGGGTCGAAAATAGGGTAGGGAAGCTTGAGAAGGAGTTTTGGAAAATGTTTTCCCTAATTTTGATAGGGAAAATATTTTCCTCCAATTAAAGAAAAATAAGTTGACGATAAAAATGTTTTTCAAATCATTTAAGCCAACCAAACACATCCAAAATGTACACTCTTTTGGTATTGTGCAGCGATCACATCAAGCCTCAAAAGTCCAAGTTCTGCTTTGACCATTCTTTTTTTAGGTCCTATATCCAAGGATAAATATGAGGAAAATGTTGTATTCTCCATTCGTGGATCATGTTTAGAGATCATTATTTACACTACGCCAACCTCTGTGTGTAAATGTAAATCCAGCTACTCAATGCCGCAGCAGCATTATTGGTCGGTCGACGAGTTGGTAACTTAGCTGAAGGAGTAGCAGTGGCCCGTACCACACATCAATCAGGAAAGGCTCTCGATACTCTTAATCATTGGATTGATGTTTCAAGTGTGAGTTAAAAATCACTTCTCTTTCCGAGTTCAAACCAGAATATGTTTCACAACTTAAATTCTAATGGTTATTCAACTCATCATTCTTTACCCAGATGCTATTGGAATACAGAGGGTAAAAGAATCTGTACAATGATCAGCTAGAGTTTGTAAGGGCCAGCATTCAGATTTCAGAATCATGAGTTCTTTTTGCTGAGTAGAGAACAAAGAGACGATGTCTTACTTTCAGTATTTAGGATTCTTGTTCAGCATGGTCAACTCAATTTGATTCATTTCACCACAGTGGAGTTGCACGTACTGCAATTTGCTGAATCCTATATCCTTTTGGATCCAGTTAGTTACTTTTTTCTTTCAGGAATTAAAAATACTACAATTCTCCCTAAATGATGAGTACTATATTAGGGTTTTACAAAGCTCCTTGTCGAATTTGTATCGATGACTTAGCCTTACCATGGCATTACTTTATCACTAGTTAAAAGGGCCTTTTACCACTACAGAAACAAGATTCATATATTTAGGGACTTGAAAGTTGAACAAAAATAGGGAGACTCAACCATCTCCCAAGAAGAATATAGCTAGGTTAAAAAGACAAGTATCTCGCTTGCAAACATATCTAGCCGGGTCCCGCTATTCAGAGGTTCGGATCCTTACGTCCCAAATCATGTATATATTCTATGAGAATATAGATTGCTTTCTTAATAATGTGATGTTTAAAATCGAAATATTAGCTAAGATTGTTTTTGAAATCCTTTCTGGTAATCATCCCATTTCGAGGACTCATAAAACGCCACAATGAGTTGAACTACTTCAACACATATTTTGGTTTTTCTCTTTAGGGATTATCCTTTTTATAATATTGGTCTAAGATGTGCTTTAGATTAATTTTTGGGGATCATACTTTATTCGTTTTTATTTATTTCGTGTACCATCGGCTTGAGATAAGCTTAAATGCACTACATGCATAGCCCATAGGTAAGCATGGGGAGGATTCATATAGAATTATAAATGTCCGAACTTTTCAGGATTAAGGCATAATTGTCCTTTTTTTATTTTTTTTATAATTATGCTTATTATGATCTCATTCACCTTGTATTTTGTGGATTCCTCAATAACCCAACACCAAAGAAAAACGAAAAAGGTAACAAAGACAATTGTCCATCGCCTCCATGCATGACGTCATTTGTCAAAAATCTTTTGAAATATTGCTAACAAAAAGTGTAAATGGACCTATTTTAACCTATACGAAAGTTGAGAAAAGAAATTTTTACCTTTTTATACACTATATGAAACCTTATTACTCTCCCTACTCAAGTTTTAACACCTTATACACTATATGAAATCTTATTACTCTCTCTGCTCAAGTTTTAACTTGAATTTTTATCACTTTTGAGTGTCACACTTTATTGACTATTAAATCACACGTTTGAATGCATATAATCATTTAGAAGTGATTGATACGAGTTCTAGGCCTTTACACGCTGGGCGATGTGCACAAATAGTCATTAAGAGAAGTTGTCTTTATTTTAAAGCCATTGCTTAAAATATCTTTAGTTTTTAGCCACTGCTTTAATAAACTTTAAATGTCCGGACGAAAATACCCTTCTGCTAATGTCCTTAACTTTTGAACATAACTTCAAGACTTCAGGACTACATGTCCTTAACTTTTGAACTTGTAACTCTAAGTTCAGGACTTCAGGACTACATGTCCTTAACTTTTGAACTTGGAACTCTAAGTTCAGGACTTCAGGACTACATCACTACCAGAAAATTGGCCTACTGCAACGGTTGAAAAACCGTTCCCATAGACCGTTTACCCGTTGCCATATAGATATGGGAACGGTTTATAGAACGTTCCATCCGCCCTCGTGGCAATAGGTCTATGGGAACGGTTCTTGCAATGGTTTGCATCTCCGTGGTTATAGATGCATCTATCGCAACGGTTTTTTCTTACTCTGTTGGAACGGTTATATTTTCCAATTGGAACGGTTTAAAACCGTTACTATAGTGTGTATGGAACGGTTCTTAACTGTTATCATATTATTTAATGCAACACTTTTGTAAGTTATTGTTACGGTTATTTATGGATATAATAACAGTTCTTTTACCCTATTGCAACGGTTTTGTTTTTGTCTGGGAATAATTTATAGGTCATTATGGAACGGTTTATGTGACCTATCGCAACGGTTTGCATTGTATCATGGAACGCCATTTTATGTCCTACTGCAACGGTTCTGGTAGGCTATTGTAACAGTTCAGTTGAAACAAAAATATAGCCCCTATTAGAAATAAATATTTATATATAAAAAATAAATTATAATAACACTAAAATTTAAATAAATCATAAAATGAGACTTTTAATAATATAAATTATCCATCAAGAAAATAATATACATAAAGCAAATGTTCTACCCCAAATGCATAAGTTTAATACATTTCAAGAGAGTAAGTTTCAAAAAGGTTGATAACAAAAGATTCCTATAGAACATTCATCTATAGCAATTCAAAATTCATCTCAAGTAAGGTCTAGTTCTTCACTTTCATCATCTTCTTCGATTTCTTGATTTACTCCACCTACAAAAGAGGATAAATAAAGTCATTACTCTTCAAGAGGATAAACTAAGCCATAGCTTGAAAGAAAAATAAGTACATCACCCCACCATCATTGAAAATATCATTACCAAGAGTTCTATCATGAAAACAACAACAACTAAATTGTTAGTCCTTTCAAAAGTAACCTTCGTCAATGCTGGAGCTATAGGAACAATCTTTAGATTGTGTCCTGTGTCAATGACAACCATCTCAACTATGCAAAATATGTCTGGGGATCAAATGTATTTATTCATTTTAAATCCAATGTATGTTGAGTGGCTAAGCAAATTAAATGCTGACCAATCGGCTTTTCCAAATAAAGATCCATGTTAAATCCAATGTTGATAAATGCTACCAGTTTTCACAATCAGATGAGCATTGTATCATGTTTCAGTTAATATTACTCGACACAAAAATGCAAAATAAGGGTACAGAAACACACATCTACAATTAACAAGTTGTATTGGTAATGCCACCAACAATCAGCAGTAGGGCGTGTAGGTGCCAAGATTCAAAAAATACATATCCAAAAATCACGAACCCTATCGTCGACCAAAAAGTCACACCAAACAGCAAGCAGGAAATGGATTTTAAGGAAACTTAAAGCAACATTATGCTTGACAGGCAGTTGAAAGCTTCAGGAGAACTGTTCAATGCAAGTAAAACCATTACATAATTATTAGCAAAGGTCGACTTGGCTTGAGAAGTATATAAATGCCACATTCAAAACTTTTGGAAATTAACAAGCTGGATTAACAATTGTGCCTCCGTATCAAAATTAGGATCATTTAGCAATTATATAAGCAGTCAATTCACAGTCTTTAGCAACAAGCAGCACGATAAACGTGTGACCAGTGATCCCCAGTTATAGCAACAAGCAGCACGATAAACAGAATTTGCATATTCCAGTTGTTAATAGCAACAAGCATACAGAAAGATATCACTATCAAGTGATCCCCAGTTATAGCAACAAGCATATCAGCTAAAACAAATAATAGAAATACAATTGTTAATACTCAGTTATAGCAACAAGCAGAAAAATGACCAGTGATCCCCAGTTATAGCAACAAGCAGAAAAATGACAATGTCCATCTCATACAGATTCCAGTTGTTAATACTCTATGCTTGAGTCAAACAGAATTTGCAACAGAAAAATAGGTCCATTTGCAACAAATCCGAGTATAATTGAATGAACAGATGAGAGCTATTAAACATTGTTCAAACTTTTGGTTGACACCATTACTAGTTTCGTCAGTTAACTCCGTATTGTCTAAAAATAGCATGCACCAAGACACACCATATCTTGTATATTTTTAGTTGACTCATAAATATGGCCTAAAGGTAGATCCCTGGTGTAAACCTACTATTACGGGAAACTTCTTAGTATCTCTTCTCACTATTCTCACACTTGTGAATGGCCTTTTTCATACATATCTTTTATGGTATTTATATATGTTGTAGGAGCTCCTTTTTTCTCCCGTATACACCAAAGAACTTCTCTTGGCACTCTAACATATGTTTCTGTAGGTCAATTAATTTCACGTGGGGATCTTCCTTCCACTCCAATCAATCTCCATAAGCCTTTTCAGTGAAAATATAGCCTTTATTGTATGTCTATCTGGCGCAAATTTGGTTTCCAGTCACTTTGTAGTGGACCTAAATTGATGCACCAATTTCATTTTGTGTACCATAAGTTTAAATATCGTCATAGTTTGACAGCCTTTACCGTGAAGGTAGATTAATGACTAAACATACTCATTATCTAATCATTTTTTATAAGATAAGTAAATATTATTAAGACAAGTACCAAGATGGTACTACAAAATACAAATTACAACAGTACCAGAGATCTCCATATAGCAGTTAAGCACACTCATCTCAATGAATCTAAAAAGTCTCATTATCTGTTTGGCTCCTTCTCCAAACAGGCCAACAATGTAGTCAACAAGACCATAAAGAGAAGCACAACAAATAAACTTAATGGCAACAACCAACAAGCCAACAAGGTAGTCAACAACACAAAAGATATCACTATCAAGTTCCATACCACAAGGCACAATCCCTACAAAACTATTTAGACTTTGCGAGAGAGAGAAGTGGTAGAAGAAGAAGTACAGGGAAAGAGGAGAAGAAGAAATAGAAGAATATGTATAATATTTAGTAAGTACTGACCTTGATTGTTACTACCGGCAGATGGTCGATTGTTTAGTTTAGCAGCAACTTGTTGTGCAGAGGAAGATTCTACGAACCTTAGCATGTCAGCATCAAGTCGCAATTCTGGGTTCAGATGCTGAAGTCGTGCGACGACGTTCATTGTAATATGTTTTTCCATAGCATCCTTTTGTTCGTTCAACTTTTCCAACATTCTTTGTTGCATCCTCTCTTCCATTTCCTCCTTTTTCTGTTGCATCCTCTCATCAGCAGCATCAGAATAAGATCCAAGATTCCCTATTTTCCCTTTTAAGACAGTCTTGGTAACCCCTCGTCCATACAATTTCACGCGACCTGGATGTTCAGGTCCCATGACTGATGCAAAAGCGTCAATTGAATGGCTTCCATCTTCAGTTTATTGAGTTGATTGTAGTCTCTCCATTTCAGCCTACAAACCATAGAGAAAAGAGTTTAAGTAAATAAAATTGAATGATTAATTAAGAACAAATAAATAATCACGAAAAACTTTAAATTAGAAATTTCTTACAATTTTACTAATGGTATTTTCATATGAGCTTTTGTATACTCGGTCAAGTTTTCTTTTTCTTGTAGCCACAAAGATATCCTTACCTGACAGAGTATCTGAAGTATCATACATTTCCTTCTTTTTTGCCTAGTTACATGAAAACTAGTATAAGAATCTTTCTATGTAACGTTAGCAAGTTCTTAATTAAAAAAGAAAGAAAAACAAAGAAACATCAAACCTCGCGAATTAGAGCAAAAGGTGTTCTTCCAGCAGTGTGCGGACACTTTAACTTATTTCGATTCATTGTATTGGTTTCGGACATTTTCTGCAAATAAACGAATCAACCAAATAGCAACTTATTTCGAAAAAATGCTTGCTATGTCTACCAAATAGCGAAGCTTAGCTAAATGATTCATTCTATTATCAAAAAGCTGCTATGTCTTGCAAATATATGTCAAACAAAGTGCTATGCACAAGCTACAGTACATCCTGCTTAATGAAACAAGAATGAATGTAATTACCGTGTGAGGATCGGAGTTCCAATAGTTAAGAAGCTCCTTAAAGTGAGATTTCGGAATATCGACTGGCCTATTCTCCATTCGAAGCTCATCATTCTCATAGGCTTCAAAGTGTTTTCTCTTCAATTGATTCTTATACTTTCTCCAAGCAGTACATATTGATTCAAAAACCCATGTTTTCGCCTCGTCAGGAATGTCATATTTTTTCTACAAATTTAGTTTAATTGGGTTAGTGTAAAAATAAGAAATATCATCCATATTTATTGAATATTGGGAACTTCATACCTTGATGTATTTCCACATATCATCTTTTGTGTTTAACTTCCTCCAATTAAATACATTAAGAGGACAAAAAGTATCACTCCTTCCCAACGTGCCGAGGAAGCTACCCAACTCTTTTACAACCTCTTTAGTAGGACCAACAAGTTGATTAAACTCATTTAGAATGATTATTTTACGCTCCTTTCTTCCATGAGCCTTTGGCATTTGAGTCCGGCCTCTTTTTCTTTTTGGCGAGGAGGGGCCTGCAATAGTACAAAGCAAAGATAATTATTCATTACTATTTTTAGTTAAGTTTATGATTTAAATTTATATATACTTGCCTTGTTCCTCAAATTGTTCAATTGCTTCATGATTGGTAGTATCATCCGATCGTTCATGTACTCCTTGTGACGGTGGAGTGATGGAATCCATATTCGCTTGTTGCACTTGTTCATGTACTCTCTGTGTTGCTGAAGAGGTGCAATTTTGTGGCACTTGATGCACTTGTTCTTGCAATTGAGATCCACCTTCGGATTGTCGTTCTTCATTTGCATTTGACCTTGTAGCTTTGAAGATTGTTTTTGTTGTCAATGACGTAACCTTTTGGTTTTGCAAAGATAAAGGTAATCCACCTTCTGATTGTCGTTCTTCATTTGCATTTGACCTTGTAGCTTGGAAGGTTCTTTTTGTTGTCAACGACGAAAGCCTTTGATTTCGCAAAGATGCAAGTGATCCCGCTGCAATGCGGTTGGATATTTTCTTGTTTTTGTTTGAGCACCCTACTTGATTCATGACTATTCTCTGAAAAGCAAACACTATATAGGTTAGCAAAAGCAGCAAACATATTATATCATTTCTAATAGAAGGGTCGTTCAATTCCTCCATTTTCTCTATAATCGCCTGCCATATAAAATAAAATAGTCGTTCAGCGCAAAGTCATACAGAATTTGGCAGAGTCAAAGCAGCGCAAAGTCATATATAATAACCTTGTCTCTGCTGGGAACTTTAATTAGCCTTAGATATTTCGTGCTTTTGAGCATAGCTTAAGTCCTAGATTAAGCAGATGTACATTATTGAAGCAATATACAAACTTGAACCTCCTTTTATAGAATAAGCTATTTATTGCTCAAGCACAGAAAAGTATTTTTTTTTCTAATGCAGGAAATTTCTACACACTTTGAGGGTCAAACAAGAGAGGAGAAAATTAACAAATGGAAGTAAATAAAATCAAATACTTGATTAAATAATCTCAAACAAATAGAAGAAAGTTGAAAATCATAGTGAAAAGACAAATCTTGTGTTCAGAACTAAATCGATTAATCAAACGTTTAAAAGAAAAAGAAATGAAAGCAGAAATTACAAAAAGAAAAACTTAGGATGAAATTTCAAAAAAAGGCATTATCACTCACTCAAAAAAGAATATACTTAAAAGAATTTCAATTTTTTCTTATTTAATCATCTGCTTCCATCCAGTCCCAATCAGTATCATCAACCTCATCCTCCTCTTCCGATATTTTCACAATTATATCATGTAAATTTTGTGCATTAGATGGAATATGAATGATATTAACGGGTACATCTTCTCTTGACCATCTAATGTCAACATCAAGTAACCTAGATGAGGAACCAATGTCATTATTAGGTTCCCTCCAAAATGTGTCTCCAATATTGGGACAGTCTTCTTCCTCCAGATCATACAAATCAACAGGTACTTTGCTCCTCGCATAATAAACATCTTTCTCAATTGGATCCTCCATATAAAAAACTTGATAAACTTGTGATTCCAACACAAAAGGGTCATATGTACTGCATAATCTATTGAAGTACACCCGAGTTAACCCATAATCATCTATTTCATTACGAAACCATTCACACCTAAACAGTACAACACTAAAATAGCCCCAATAATCAATCTCAATGATATCCTGAATCGCTCCATAATAGATAACCTCACCATCGATGGGATTTTGGTCCCTAGCACTAGCAAAATTATATGTTGTTGCCGATAAAGTCACTCCACTATTTTGAGTCTTGCATCGGGAATCCCGTTCTTTGGTATGAAACCGGTATCCATTAATAAAATATGTCGTATATCTTTTGGCTACCATATTAGGTCCTTTGGCTAGCCATCTTAAATAATCTGGTACTACAACAGTTTTAAATTTCTCTTTAAACCAATTGCTGAATTCCCGACTATGATCCCTTGCTCTTACCCATGCATTTGATCTACTATGATTAACAATTAAATTCTTATATTCCTTGCAATCAAGAACATTTCAAGTTTAATCATCTAATAAAAAAATTATATAAATATAAATAAATGTTTATGTAATTTATCTTACTCGATAAACTTTTCCATTTGTTCATCTCCAGTATTGAACAGAGCATATCGATGTGCCTCAAAGCATAACTGTGAATCCATGAGAAAAGTATTATTTTTCTTACTTCCAATTGGATGGCCTATATTAGGGAATATAGGTGACAAATTTTGAGAGCACTCATCATCCACAGTTTGGTACCTACTAAATTTTGTCTTCACGCCATCATGTAGATATCTCGAACAAAAAGTCAAGCACTCATCGGCCAAAAAACCCTCTGCTATTGACGCTTCTGGACTAGATCGATTACGTACAAACGCCTTGTACTTACATTGGTTCCTCTCAATGGGATACATCCAACGGAGATGAGTCGGACCCCCAAGCTTAATTTCATCCACCAAATGAATAGGCAAATATGGCATTATGTCAAAATGTTGGATGGAAAATCTTTTCAAGCTCGCATATTATTTAAACAATTTCAGACTGCATTGTTTCAAGATCTCTTCGCCTTATGACCTTACTACATATAGCTCTAAAGAAATTTCCAAACCTAATCAAGGCCAATGAAACATTCTTGGGCAACACTTTTCTAACAACAACCTGGAGCAAGTAATGCATTATAAAATGAGTGTCATGACTCTTGTACCCTGATATTTTCATCTCCTTCACATGCACGCGTTCTGAAATATTCGAAGCACACCCTTTTGGTAATTTTGCATTTTTCATGACAGTACAAAATAAACTTTTATCTTTTGGTTGCATGTAGAAACAAGATTTAGCCAAACTTATAGTTCCATCATTATTTATTCTTGGTTGTAGCTCCTTTCTATCCCCATTTCTTGTAAGTCATTGCGAGATTTTTCATGATCCTTTGATTTTCTATCTATTTCTAATAAAGTCCCAAGCAAACTATCACATATGTTTTTCTCGATGTGCATCACATCAAGATTGTGCCTCAATTTGTTATGCACCCAATATGGCAATTCAAAAAAGATGGATCTCTTTTTCCACGGACCCTTATCACTCTGAGGCCTTTTTTTAGTGCTCTTTCCAAAGATATTGTTGAATTCAAGCAGCTCTTCAAACACTTCTTCACCCGATAATGGAACAGATGCAGGTTTATGCTCCTCTTTACCATCAAAATACTTCTTATCTCGTCGGAATGGATGATCACGAGGCAAAAATCTTCGATGGCCCAAGTAACACATCTTATGACTATGTTTTAAATATTGAGAACATGTGTCATAATTTCAAGTGGGGCATGCCAATCTCCCCTTAGTGCTCCATCCTGAAAGCATTGCTAATGTTGGAAAGGCGCTCACTGTCCACATTAAGGAAGCACGCATTCGGAAAGTTTGGTTGGTTTCAGCATCAAATGTGTCTATCCTTGTTTCCCATAGTTCCTTCAATTCTTCAACTAATGTTTGTAGGTACACATCTATATTATTTCCTGAAGATGATGGACCTGAAATGATCATAGACAACATTATGTACTGTCACGACCCCAAATCCTAACAGGCCGTGATGGCGCCTATCGTGGAACTAGGCTAGCCAACCATCACCTTACTACGCGTTTATTCAATTATAACAGTTCACAATTAATTAATAAGCATTCAACCATAGCATAAGTAATATAAATACGTATTAACGTCCCAATAATAGTCTAACAAACCTCCCAAGAACTGGAGTCAATAGTCATGAGCATCT
>ML299102.1:466-14152 GCA_005239495.1 Nicotiana undulata
TTTTCACCGCTTTTTGTCCAACTTTCAGTCCAATTCAACACCAACCTTCATAGCATCATTTCCCTGAAAATTGAGCAATTATACACTAACAACGACCTCAAATTATCATTTAACAATACAAAATCTAATGAGAAAAAGCTAAAATGAGTGGTAAAATCACCACTCATCAAAAGCCATCACCACAAAAACAGTTTTTCAATAACTTTGCTTCCTTTTTTGTAGGTACAATTCACTGTGGTATACTCAGTCATTTGACTTACACTTAGTGTATGGTATTATAAATCTCAAGGCTCATCCTAGTGAGTGTTAGTCAAAGGTTCACAGTATCCCATAAACATTTTGCAATTTGGAAGAGAGGATTTTGTAGCATCTATCTGCAGAAGCAACTATCTCATCCCACTAGCTATAACTCAACCAGACAAGCTTTCAAATGCAACAAGAACATGAGAGAAACACTTCATATCATACACACAAGAACAACATCAACAATGGTCATAGTGTACAATAATTCAGCTCTATTATTAGCAATTCAACATCCATTCACTGGAAGCAAAACAATGTTACCCCTTTACTACTAATCAGTTTGTTGATTTTGCCGGTACAATTGACAATTCCAAATCACTGGTGCGTTTCCAAGGTGTGGTATTAGCATCCCATATGCTCAATCAATCGGAAATGCATCAGTCTTTTAGGGTCTGTCTTGGTAATCCTTCCGATGACACACACATTTTTGTGTATAGTAGGTCCACTCTCAGGTTTCAAATGTTTGTGCCTCAAAAGAACACAACTATGGGCTCAAACCTTGGCCACCATACCATTATTGTTACTAGAGTTCTACTCTAGAAATCTACATACTGTATCAATCTCCCTTTGGAGAATGATGTGTCTGGTTTCTACACCAATTACCAACTGCTACAAGTCCAATTCAACTCCAAAGTTTTATATATAAAGACACCAAGGATAAGCTCAATCTCTTATGTCAGCTGTATTATTCAGAGGCACAAGTTCACTCAACAACAGGGATGTCAGTCATTATTGTCTTCAACTTGGCTTTCTTTGCTCTCATTGTCATAGCTTAATTGAAGACAGCTTCTACCATACATATCTGGTTTTTGTCATATTTCAAAAGGAGGATACACTTACCTTCTAAGTGTAGGTTATTTTGTTTCTGGAACATGTACTCAAAAAGTGCGTACATAGTTGCCTTAGATTCAATTGTTTCTATAGTTTACCTAATTTAATTTCACATTGTTTTTGTATACCCAATAGTCTGCCAACTATGGATAGGCAATTGGCACTTCATCACAGTTCTAAGTTCACTCACTGTACAGGGTTCAATTGATTGTCATTTTCAAAATATCAATTGTTTATCCACCATAGATTTTGAGGTAAGGTCCATGCCCCCCTCCTTTGTTGTACTAGTTGTTATTTTATTTATAACAATTATCTCTATGCACAAGGCCTAGTGTATTTGACTAAAAAGTCCTAAATTGTTGCTCGTGCTCCTCCCTACTACGGGAATATGCCAAGAAATCATCAATGAATACAATAAAAAAGGAATCCAAATAAGGTTGAAACACATTGTTCATAAAATGCATGAACATTGTTGCGGCATACTCAAACCAATATATCATAATGCCCATAACGGGTCATAAAAGTTGTCTTAGGAATGTACGAAGCAGTGATCGTCAACTGATGGTACCTCGATCTCAAGTCAATATTTGAGAACACCCTTGCACCTTGAAGATGATCAAATAAACCACCAATGTAAGGCAGTGGATACTTGTTCTTGATGGTAACCATGTTCCACTACCTAGAGTCAATACACATTCAAATAGAACCATCTTTCATATTCACAATTAATGTTGTTGCATCCCAAGGTGAAACACTCGCCCTTATGGAAGCCTTATCTATAAGTTAATGTAAGTGTTCCTTCAATTCCTTCAACTTTTTTGGAGCCAAGCAATAAAGTAAAATAGCTATGGCCTGAATGTTATACCATATATTTTCGTACGTAGGAGTACATCATAAGTCATTTGTTGTAAGCTCAAAAAATGAGATCGTATTTGATAGTACATAAAGTAAGTTAATCATATTACATTGAATGTTACAAATCTTTATGATCATGATAACAAGTACGACGTGGGTTGAAAGTCTTAGAAGCTAAACTAATTGAAGAAAATAAGTTTCGTCGAATGTTAATAAGTTAGGAATGTTATAACATGTACCTTTGGGATGATACCATAGTTCTTAATGTGATAAGGAGGTTATTTTATGAGTTTTTTTTGTACTAAAGATAGATATTATATATTAATTAAACTCATGCGTACAGATATCTAGGTGCCCGAATTGCACCCTATTACTGCTTGAAGTACAACTAGTTATAAAATTCGTATTACAAACCAACTTAAAACTACTAGGTTCTATATTGTTCGTAGCATCTCTAATAGATGTAGTACAACAAGAGTCTTCTAGGTTTGTTAAGGTGGATTCTTCTTCACATGGGTCAGGATCTGGTAGCGGGATGGATCGCAAAGTTGGTAGACATTGTTTATCTGTTGCCCAAATTTCTGTTTCAAAAGGTGGTGGTTGATCAAAAACCTGGAGGTTATAGCATCCTTCCAATAAACTTCCCGAGCTTGCTAGTTTATCTTATAATATATCCTGCTCTCTGTACCCATGGCTAATTGTTGGATCATGGAGCGTCGTGAGTTGGTGCCTACAATCATGTAATGGATTAGAAAAATGTAAATTATCCCCATGCAGTAATGTGATACCTACTTCGAGTCTAGTTTCACTTGGATAAGGACGAGGTTATTCCTTTTGGCTAGTATAAGCCCCTGTAGTAATGCATATAATTCAGTTGCAAAAATAGATTATTAGGGTACGTTTCCTGAAAACCCTTTTATCCATTCCCCGTTATGGTTTCTAATTATTCCACCAATTCCGTTGTTATTAGAGGAATTTCTTGCCCCATCCGTATTGAGTTTGTATATATTGGGTTTCGATGGTATCCATTTTAGAGGAATCTTGACACGGCGTTGTGGTTGGCGTTTTGGTGCCTCTAGATAATAGAATCCCGTTTCCAGTTGGGTAGTAGCGTGCATACTGACTTGTTTGTTATGATTTTCATAAAAAAATTTATTTCTAGTAATCCAAATGTTCCATAGACTTAATGACATATAAATCATTGGATTAATTTGTGAAGGAATTTTCTTAGGTTGTAATTAATTAAGGGCTTGAGCCTTCCATTCGGAGTATTGTAGTTAGTCAAGTTGAGGATATGTTGTTCTATTCCTATATTTTTCCAGTATGTTTTGGCATTTGGGCATTCTAAAAAAAGGTGATTGTTTGATTCCTCCTCTTGGTGGCAGTAAGTGCATGTCCCATTTGTGATGATATTAAGATATTGAAGATGTTTTAAAGTTGGTAGTCTATTATGGTTAAGTAGCAAAATGAAGTATTTGATTTTTGGGCAAATGGGTAATTTCCATATCCATCCAAAGTTGTAGTTTGTAGTCTGATCGTTGTCAATCTTGTTTTCCAGTTGTGTGTACATTGATTTAACGGTAAATTTTCAATGACTAGTTAGACCCCAATAGATCCTGTTAGCTTTATTACTGTAAGTTGAAATATATTGATTGGTTATAGTAATTTTGCTATCAGTGGTAAGCTCAAATGGAACCAAGTCCCAATTCCAGCCATAATTATTATGAATTGAGATTATTCTGAGATTTTGCGTTTCCAGTGTCAACGGGCCACTAATTAGTGATCGCACAGTTGTCCCATTTTTTATCCAACAATCAGTCTAAAAGTTAATATGTGTGTCTGTTCCTATATGCCATTGTAACCGTTGTTGGCAATTTTTTCGACCATTGGGAATATTACGCCAAGTAGCGGAGTAATATGTGGAGGGTGGTTTTCGATTGAATTTTTGAATTAATATCTTGGCCCATAATTTTTGAGGTGAGTGAAAGGCCCTTCATGCTAGGCCTGCCAGTAAGGCATTATTTTTTTGTCTAAGACATTGGATTCCCAATCCCCTACCTTGTGAGGCTTAGTAATGTTTTCCCATTTTAAGAGATGTAATTTCTTTTTTGTAGTTGTTGTTCCCCATAGGAAATTACGTTGATACTGTTCTATTTTATTAATGATTGATGTTGGAATGTGGATATATTGCATAACATGGTTAGGTAAATTATTTAATGTATACTTAATTAGGGTAGCGACACACGGCTAATCTCGATCTAAAATTATCTAGTATGAATTGGAAATCAGCTTTCTTTGATCATTTATGGAAAATTGGGAATCTTAAGTATTTACCAAAGTTGGTTCTTTCTTTGATTTGGAAACAGCTTAGGGCCAAAAAAATTTCATTTATTTCACACTTGTTTGAGAAAAAAAAATTTGATTTTTCAAAGTTGATTTTCTGTCCTGAAAATTTTATAAAGTGATTTATAACATCTATAAAAGTGTAACAACTTTTAGGAGTTGTTTTGGACAATAGAAGGATATCATCCACAAAAAAGAGGTTGGATAGTTTGGGTCCCTTTTTTTTTATATTAATAGGTTTCCATTGTAAGTATTCTACAGATAGGTTAATGCATCTTGAGAACATTTCCATACACTAATAAATAAGTATGGTGACAAAGGGTCACCTTGTCTAATACCTCTTGTAGGTGTAAAGTAGGGTGTACGCGAACCATTAATGAGTATAGAGGTAGAAGTAGCGGTAACACAAGACATTATTAATTTAATTATTTCCTTAGGAATGCCAAAGTAAACGAGTGTATTCCTAATAAACGACTATTCCAGTCTATCAGAAGCCTTTTCCAAATCTAGCTTTAAGAGCATGCAACCAACCTTTCCTTTCATTTTGGCAAAGTGATTTAAGACCTCTTGCACTATTATGGCATTATCAGAGGCACGTTTGCTCAGTTGGAAGCTAGTTTGTGTTGGTCCTATTATTGAGGTAAGAACAGGCTTAAGCCTATTCACAATAATTTTTGTTATAAGTTTGTATGTAGTGTTACATAGGCTTATTGGTCTGTATTGTTGAATAGTATGGGCGTGTTTGACCTTAGGAATTAGGGAAACATAGGTTTGATTTAGAGATGGAGGGATTGTCTTAGAATTGAAAATTTTATGACAAAATTCCTTGACTTTATTACCTAGCACATGTAAGTATTTTTGATAAAAGAACGGGTGTAACCCATCTGGCCCAGGTGCCTTAAAGCTATGTAAAGCTTGGGTAATTTCACTGTCTCGAAGTGGCTCATCTAAAGTAGTTAAGATTTGCATATTCATAGGGCAGTTATGTGTTTCCTCAGTCAAGTAAATGGAATGAACTTGTTCAGTAGTAAAAAGATTTATGTAAAAAATTGAATGATGTTTTTAATATCATTTTGGTCATAACACTAATTTTCCACTGAATCCTTCAGGGATGTTATCATCACCATCATTTAGCCACATTAGCCTAAACCTTTGCTTCCAAAAGTCATCTTTTATCCGAAGTATCTTACTGACCTCATTTGTCAATTGAATTTACAAATTTTGAAGGTAAGTAGGAGTGGGATAATGGATGGAGGATTGCATTCCAGCTAGCCGTGCTAGTAATTTCCTTTTGCGTGCAAAAATGTTACCAAATACATTACTATTCCAGTGTATTACTATTTCCTGGATTTGTTTTTGTAATTTCCAGTAGTGGTTGGTTCTCTGCCCACGTTTGTTTTACTAACTAGAAAAACTGTGGATGAGATACCCGCATAGGTTCAAACCTAAAAAAAATTATAGTCCTATGAATTTTGGCATCTAAGGTTATAAGTAGAGGGAAGTGATCGGAATATGTCCCAAGTAAGTGTTGCACTGCAGCTTCTGGGTACATATTAAGCAATTCATAGTTAGCCAAAAAACTATCAAGACATTCTAGAATTGTGTGACAATTTTTACCTTTATTTGTCCAAGTAAATCGACTCCCTCTGAACCCTAAGTCAATTAGCTTGCAGGAGTTAATACATTTTGCAAATTTATACACTCTGTTATCTCTGATTGGAAACCCTCCAAAGTTTTCACGTGAATATAGTATTGTCACGACCCAAAATCCCACCTACAGGCCGTGATGGCGTCTAACGTTGTACCCGCTAGACAAGCCAACGTTTTGAATTAAATCCGCTTATCAACCATTAACAATAGCTAAGTATCTAGAATAGTTATGGTCAAAATACGAAAGATAAACTAAATTCCATAATCAGATAATAAGTCTCAAAATGATTCCCATAAATACAGCCCAGTGACTGGAGTCACTAACTCACGAACTAGTCTAAGATTTACTAAAAACAACTGTTTGAAATAAAGGGAATACATCTGTCTGGAAATACATGAAATGACAGAAAGAAAGATAGAAGGTGATGTCAGGGCCCACGAACGTCTGCGGGTCTACCTCGATGTCGCCTGCGTGGACTGAAGGATACTCCCTCTAGCGGCGTCCACTAGGTCCGGCTGCGTAATCTGCACAACATAAAGAAGAGCAGGTGTAGCATCTGTACAACCGACCCCATGTATGAGTAAGTGCCGAGCCTAACCTCAGCGACGTAGTGACGAGGCTAGGACCGACAATAATTTATACCTGGGCAAATCTATACTAAATTAGAATATAATAACGGAAATAAACAAGAAATACAGTTATGGGGAAGAACATACTAGGGATAAAAGGGGACAACAATAACTAAACAGCAGGATAAAGTAATAACTGAAATGTAGAAGTAAGGCAGGAAGTAAACACTCAAAAGAAGTAAATATACAGAAAAAGGCACGGCATGTCCCCTCGTGCATAGCCTCACAATCACTCGGCACAGAATGTCCTCCCGTGCATAACCTCACAATCACTCGGCACGGAATGTCCCCTCGTGCATAAATAATGATCAATCAGCACAGAATGTCCCCTCGTTCATAAATAATAAAAATTACTCGGCACGGAATGTCCCCTCGTGCATAAATAATAATAATCACTCGGCACGGAATGTCCCCTCGTGCATAATGTATAAAAAGAACAACAATTTGATATGAAAATTAACAATATGAAATCTCAAATGTACAGAAATAATCAATAAAATCCTATTGCCCCGGCAAGGGACTTAGCTATAACCAATCTCGCTCGGAATTATAATTTCAACAGTAAAATCCTCAACTGAACAATTAATCAATAACTTCCCACGTCATGAAACAACAACAATATATCACTTCTAAATCACCAAGTATTCATAACACAGAGAATATCAAGAACACGGTATAATTCATCACATTTTGACTCACGGGCATGCTTGACCACAACATATAGGTACTCGTCACCTTACCTATACGTTGGACATGAATTACACATAGCAAATAAGACTTTATACCTAATCCCTCAAGCTAAGGTTAGGCCAAACACGTACCTCGGCTCCGAAAATGCAATTAAGCCTCTAGCACTGCTTTCCCTCTCGAATCCAACTCCGAAACGATAGTATCTAAGAATATTCGACTCAATAATATTAATAATGTCTCAATAATTCAATCTGAAAGTCTAATTATACACATCCCATCATTCTTCCAAAAATATCAAAATTCGACCCTAGACTCGCTTGGTCCAAACACGAGGTTCGGACTAAACCCGATCACCCATTCCCCCACGAGCCCGAATATACAATTTTTTTTGAAATCCGACCCCAAAATGAGGTTGAATTCCAAAAAATTCCATAAACTCTAACTCTACCCAAAACCCCTAATTTCTACCTTTGATTTCATGTTTTTAGACCTAGATTCTAGTGATTGATGAAGGAAAATGGAAAAAAAATTAGAGTTAGGATCACTTAGCCAAGTGGTTATGGAGGAAAACTAGCTTGGATGTCTTCAAAGGGGTTTGGAGAAGAAGCAAAGGGTGAAAAATGTGAAATTCCCGTAAGTGTATTCTGTTTTTGGAGTAATTAAATAACTGGGAAAAAATTATACTATGCGATCGCGGAATGACGGCGGCGATCGCAGAGCTTCACGGATCCCCTACTACGCGACCGCAGAGGCCAAGAGTCGATCATAAAAGGACCCTAAAACAGACCTCTGCGATCGCGGATGATATAGTGCAACCGTAGAGAGGATTTTACCCAGCCCCCACCCAGCTTACCTATACCCTATGCGATCGCGGAAGGGTCTATGCGATCGCATAGGGTCACAGTCGTTCGTGTTTGGCCGTAGCCCTTAATCCCGAGTATCGTAACCTCGGCATCTATATTCGAGGGTATGCTATTTTAGGGGTCTTACAAGTTCGAATATATAGCCTTGGCTTTGAAGTCGAGATCGAATGGTCTGGTTGTGCCTTACTCAAAATCTTACGACTTCGAGCACGCTCGGGGTTACCTTCTTGGGATCTTATTACCTCGGGCTTTGACGGCAGTCCTCGAGACAACCTTGCGGCTTCCCCTAAAAATGGCAACTTCTTAAAATCGCAAATTGTTTTGATAAAATAATAAAAAATAAAAGAATCCTTTCATTGCTTGGTACAAATACACATGTTTTGTCTGTTTGAAGATTTGACCCCTCTTGTGCAGGCATGGTTCATTCGACCATTTATCCCGGCAAATCGTTTTGTCTTGGAATCTCTCCTCAGCTTGCTTTGTCATATTCGAGAGGATGATCTCCCGGGGCAGTGCCCCCCCAGTATTTGCGGCTGAGCGGGGTGAGGCCTTGAATACTACTTTAAGCTTTCCCCAGGTAGCAGATAGGTGTTGCCTCATTAAAAACCTTGCCGGCAAAACCCTTATCGGGACAAAAATCTGGCCGAAGGAAAATAGTGCGATGCATGCTTTAAAACCTGGGGTCCTTGAGCCGGATGACGTCTCGCTTAGCCTTTACCGAGTGTCTGTGCACATGAAATTAAACTAAACAAATAAAATAAAAAAAAGGATAGTCATACCTCGACTGTGATATCGTTCTCTTTGCCTGCCCGTTCCAAGGATGCGAAACGGCACTTTACTTTAGAGTCGGAAGTGGCTGGGGCATGGCTTCTTATGGATGCTCGACTGCCTGTTTGTCCCTCGGTCCTTTTAACGCGGAAGGCGTCGTTATTGGTGTTACATCGTGTATCGCGAACATTTCCTTTGCAGCGTGCTGCTCCCCGTATACCGTTTTGGTTCCCTCTTTGGAGGGAAACTTGATCATTTGATGGAGGGTCGATGGTACTGCTATCATGTAGTGTATTCACGGCCTTCTGAGCAAGGCATTGTATCTCATATCCCCGTCGATGACATGAAATTTGGTATTTTGGATTGTGCCGACCATGTTGACCGTTTTTGTTTCGCTCGCCGTGTTGAATACGTTTAGAATTCGGGCGGCAGGCACGATTTGTACTAGCAGCCTGAGCTGCTCTACCACCCTTGACCTGATTATGTTGGCCGAGCTACCTGGATCTACAAGTACACATTTAATTTGAAATGTATTTACGAGAAAAGCGATTACCAAAGCATCGTTGTGAGGTTGAGACAAAGTATCAATGTCCTTGTCACTGAATGTGAGGGTGTCCTCGGGTATGTAACCTCGAGTCTGTTTTTCCCTTGTGATGGATATCTTTGTTCATCTGAGGACCCGCTCTTGCAGGGCGTCAATCTCTCCCATGATCATGTGGATGACGTGTTGCGGCTCCCCCATCTCGTTTTTCATGTTCGTTTCTCTTTCCTGAATTTGAGTTTTAGCTCTGTCACTAAGGAACTCTCTGAGATACCCTTTGTTGATTAAC
Source organism: Nicotiana undulata (assembly GCA_005239495.1). Classification (NCBI taxonomy): domain Eukaryota; kingdom Viridiplantae; phylum Streptophyta; class Magnoliopsida; order Solanales; family Solanaceae; genus Nicotiana; species Nicotiana undulata. The sequence goes on from ML299102.1 coordinate 10,230, forward strand.
CGAGCTACTTCTTCTCTGAGTTGTCTGCAATCCTTGGTCCTGTGACCGTGTGTGTTGTGGAACTCGCACGTCAGGTTGGTATTTCTTTCTGACGGGTCTGACAATACGGGCTTCGTCCATCTAGTGTCCTTGATTTACTTACGGTTGATACGATGTCTGAAGCATCGACGTTGAAGTTGTATTCTAATATCCGGGGCGCCTTTACCAATCCCGTGGGCCGGTCATAACCGACCTGACTTATGATTCCCCAAGGGTTATGGCCTCGATTTGTCCTTCGGTCGTTGCGTGATATGTTCCATCTGGGAACGTTTCTTCGATCCCCTACACACGGTTGGTACCTTTCTTTTCCCTACCTAGGCTCTTTTTCCAGGAGCCGGGTGGGGTATACTAATCCTTAAGGGGCTCCCAATTGGTCGTCTTCTACCCTAATCTTCGATTGGTATCGGTTGTGTACATTTTCCCAAGTGACGGCAGGGTATTCGGCCAAGTTTTGTTTCAGCTTCTTCGAAGCTATTGAGCTTCGTTCGTTCAGGCCTTGATTGAAAGCATGTACCTCCCAATCATCATATATCGGCGGTAATTCCATCCGTTCCATTTGGAATCGAGATACGAACTCTCGTAGCATCTCGCTTTCCCATTGCTTTATTTTGAAGACGTTTGACTTCCTGGTTGCAACTTTGATGGCCCTGGCGTGTTCCTTTATGAAAGAATCCGCCAGTACGACAAATGAATCTATCGAATTAGGGGCAAGGTTGTGGTACCACATCATGGCTCCCTTCGACAGTGTTTCTCCGAACTTTTTTAATAGGACGGATTCGATCTAGTCCTCTTTTAAGTCATTCCCATTCATGGCACAAGTGTATGCGGTGATGTGCTCGTTGGGATCTGAAGTTCCGTTGTATTTCGTCAGGTAGGGCATTCTAAATTTTTTCGGGATGGGCTTTGGAGCCGCGCTCGAAGAAAAATGTCTTTGCCGAACTTCTTTGAATCCACACCCTCTAAAATTGGGGGTGCACCCGGAATTTGGTCGACCCTCGTGTTGTAGGTCTCCACTTTTTTGTCGTTCGCTTCTATTCTCTTTTCTACCGACTAGATTCTCTTGGTGAGGTCTTCAAGAAATTTTATGATGGCTGGATCAGTCGCCAACCCCTCGTTGCTCGACCTCTCAAGAACTTTCTCGACCCGCGGAGCCACCCGTGGAACTACAGTGCTCAGAGTCTTTTGCTGGCTTTGTAGCTGAGCGATCGCCCGCTGATGTGCCTGCAATATTTCGAAAATATCATGAAGGCTTACTTGCCTTTCTTCCTGAACTGGGGTGTTATGAACCTCCTGCTCTCCTGCAGGGTGCGTTTCACCGTTGGTGCAAGAACTGATGGCGATATGGTTGGCGTTACGCGAGCCCACATCCACCGGGTTTGGGTTCGGGATACCCTCAGGGTTTTGCAATGGTTCCCCAGCTCCTGTAATAGTTGCATTATTTTCTCCATGGTCTTCGACGCCGTTTTTTTCACGTGCTTTCACCGAGTTAGATATTCTGTCCTAAAATCAAAGATTCTCCGGACAAGAAAAAGTGTGAAAGATAACTTGCATTTTTTTGACGAACTAGCACTAAAACAATCACTATTATTTTTAGCCCCACGGTGGGCGCCAAACTGCTTACTGTGAAAATGGTAATTACAATTATATTTAGTTAAGTGGTTCAAAAAATACACGATTTATCTTAATATCAATTATTGATCAATTGTAGCTGGGTGCGTTAAGACGGAATGTAATGAAAGCAGTTGAAAAGCTAGAAAAAAGCAAACTAGAGCGCCTTAGGTCGAAGGCTCGATGTCGACCTCGAGGGTCTATGAGACCGAGGTTCGGGCCTAGGTCGGAAGATCGATGGAGCTATAACAGACGTGTGTGCCTTAGGACACACTATTCATGATCAATGATAAGCTATGAATGAAGAATAAGTAATGGGAAATAGTAAATGTGAATAAATGAGCTAGTAAATAGAGACAGCAGATGTTTTGATAATAAAAGCAGAGAATGTTCTTGTGCCTTGTATCCAATATTGTGTCTTTACAAAATGACAAGGACCTTTTTATAAGAGAGGGAACCCCAACATAGTACATAAGCATTAATTGCCAAGATGTGTAGTTGATACTGCTATTTAATGTTTGAGTACGACATTCTACTTTGTCACAGAGCCGCCTGCCCCAATCTCTATGTTGGCTTCTCACGTCGACCTCACACTTGTACTGCCTCGAGGTCGGATTGCGGGAGCGTCCGATTTTGGTCCTCCAACCGTATCATGAATCTTACACAAATATGCCTCTGTACATTGTATCAAACGTAGAAATCGGCCTTCCCGATTTTGACCGTATACAGTTGACCTCTCCACTAAACCTTCACCAAAGCAATATCGTTCGACCTTAGTTTTCCAACATGTTTATCAAAAATGGCTACATGTTTTTCCTCATAGAAAACATTCTCATCCAGCTGCATTGAACTGTAATCCAACACATATGTTTGATCCTCATAATACTTCTTAAGCGCGGAAACATGAAACACCAGATGAACTCCCAAAAGGATAGGAGGCAAAGCAAGTCTATAAGCAACCTTGCCAACTCTCTACAATACCTCAAATGGACCAATATATCGGGGACTCAACTTTCCCTTCTTCCCGAACCTCGTCACGCCTTTCATAGGCAAAATTCTAAACAAGAACCTTCTCACCCTCCATGAAAGCCACATCACAAACCTTTCTATCAGCATAACTCTACTGCACAGATTGAGTTGTACGAAGCCTATTTTGAATTTGCTCACCTTATCTAAAGCATCATGAACCAATTTTGTGCCCAACAACCTAGCCTCTGCAGGCTAATCCCAACCAACCGAAGAATGACATCACCTCCTATATAAGTCCTCATATGGAGTCATCTCGATACTATACCGGTAGCTATTACTATATACAAACTCTGCTAATGGTAGAAATTGATCCCACTACCCTCCAAAATCTATAACACAAGCTCTCAACATATCCTCGAAAATCTGAATGGTTATCCAAATGAGTTGAATAACCGACCACAAAGTCAATAGTAATGTGCTCCCACTTTCACTCTGGTATATCAATCTTTTGAGCAAACCTCCTGGTATATGATGTTTATACTTGACTTGCTGACAATTTAAAAACCGTGAAACACACCCAACAGTGTCCTTCTTCATCCATCTCCACCAATAATATTGCTTTCAATCAGGATACATCTTCGTAGCACTTGGATGAATATAATATCACAAACTATGAGCCTCCTCAAATATCAATTCTCTCAAGCCATCAATAGTAGGAACACAAACTCGACCCTGAAGTCGCAAACACCATCATCATCAATAATCAACTCCTTAGCACCACCTCGCTACACCATGTTCTGAAGGACTGTCACGACCCAAATTGGAGGATCATGACTAGTACCCGGGCCATACTTGCCGAGCACCAATGTACATTTTATCTAACCTTCTTATTATCTTTAAGGTATAACGATATCAATATAAATGGTAGATATTGATCATGAACATACATCACATCGGATGACAAGATTGCTAAGAAACTACATAAAAGGTACGAGCTACAACGCTTACATGAAAGAATATACAACAAAATTATCCAACAAGGCATACCAAACTATACATGAGTTGACACCTGTCTATGAGCCTCTAAAGGAGCATAAGTAATGCAACATAGCCGGAACAGGACCCCAACATACCCATAACATCTATAACAAAAATGCATACCAACCACGGCAAGTCCGGAGAAGGGATCTCTCCTATAACCGCTGAACTAGAAAGCCTATTGTGGTGGGGGAGCTGTGTCTACCAGTCTATCAGGACCTGCAGCACGACATGCAGCGTCCACAAATAAAAGGACGTCAGTACGAATA
>ML299104.1:0-46182 GCA_005239495.1 Nicotiana undulata
CGATATGCGGAGCCGATATCCCCATCTTTTCCCCGATTATATCTTTCTATGTCCGTTCGAGGACGAACATTTTTGTTAGAGATGGAGATATTGACAACCCAAAAGGTCATCCCATGTATTTCAAGCTAAATCTGTGTTTCGAGGTCATGAAAACCTCCTTATATCTCACCTCAATTTGCGTGCATAGCCCGGGCGTGTAGCCGGGAAGCCGTTATGTGAAAAACTGATAAAAACAATTATTCTATGTTGAAATTTGGATAGAGTTGACTTTGGTCAACATTTTTGGTAAACGGACCTGAACTCGCGATTTGACGGTCCCGGAGGGTTCGTAAGAAAATATGGGACTTGAGCATATGCCCGCAATCGAATTCCGAGGTCCCAAGTGCGAGAAATAAATTTTTAAAGAAAATTATTTTCTGAAAAATATAAAGGTTGTTGAAAATAAAATGTTATTTGAAACTTGTGGTATCGGGCCCTTATCTTGGTTCTAGAGCCCGGTACAGGTTCAATATGATTTATATGTCTTATATGTGACGTTTGGTAAGAAACGGACTTCGTTTGACGTAATTCGGATAAAAAATGCAAAATTTGAAGTTTAAAGAAGTTTTGAGGAATTTAATTGATTTTGAGGTTTAATTCGATGTTTATGATGTTATTTTGGAGATTTGATCACACGAATAAGTCCTTAGGATGTGTTTGAGGTTGTGTGCATATTTGGTTTTGAGCTCCGAGGGATCGGGTAAGTTTCGGGTAGGTGTCGGGGTGCAAAAACTTAGAAAACTCTAGTGTAAGGTCTGTTTTCTGGTGTCTGGTGTCTTGTGCTATGCAAACGCATAGCAACAATCGCGATCGCATAGCACAGTCCGGGGGAGGGGTGGAGTTACACTGTGCGAACGCACTACAGTTGGTGCGAACGTGTTGCATTGGAAAGCAGCCCTACGCGAACGCACACGGTGGGGTGCGAACGCATAACTTTAGAGTGGGGCTGGGACTGGGTAGAGTTAAGCAAGTGCGAACCCACCCAAGGCAGTGTGAACGCGAGGGTTAGTAGAGTTAAGCCTGTGCGTACGCACCACCCAGGTCGCGAACGCACAGGGCATTTTTTGCCCAGTTATTATTTTAGCCCAAAACAGAATAGTTACGGGATTCTTCACCATTTTCATAAACCTCTTCTTCTCCAACCCCCTTAGACAATTTTTGAGGAAGTACTTCAACATAATCTCTTAGGTAAGTAATCTTTGACTTGTTTCCTTCAATTTTTATCAACATCCGCTAGATTCTAGGCCTAAAAACATGTGATTAAGGGTAGAAAATTAGGGATTTGAGTAGAGTTAGGGCTTTTTGATTATTTGGGAATTTGACCTCGTTTTGGGGTCGGATTTCAAAACAAATTATATATTTGGGATCGTGGGTGGATGGGTGATCGGGTTTTTGTCTGAACCTCATGTTCTGACCAAGCGGGCCCGGGGTCGATTTTTGGATTTTTAGGAAGAATGTTGGGAATTCCATAATTAAACCTTGGAATTGAATTGTTTAGCATTTATTGATGTTATTGGGTCAATTATGTCTAGATACGATTGATTTGGAGTCGGGTTCAAAAGGAAAAGCGGTGCTAGAGGCTTGATTTGGATTCTTGGAGTAGAGGTAATTGTTTGGCCTAACCTTAGCATGAGGGAATAGGTATTGAGTCATATGTGCTACGTGTTTATTCCATGTTCAATGTATAGGTTAGGTGATGAGTACCTATGCACTATTGTCAAGCATGCCCGTGACTCAGTTTTTATTATATATGTGTTTTTCTTCGATATCTACTGTGTTATGAAGTAGATTTCATTTAGGAGGTTATTCAATTGTTGGAAATAGTTGGTTGTGAACACTGTTGATTAATTGTTCGGTTGAGGATTATTTTGTTAAGTTATACACTTGAGCGAGATTGGTTATAGTTGTGTCCCTTGCCGGGACGGTAATATCTCTATTATTGTTCCCTTTGCCGGGATGTTGTGACTTATGATTTATGTTGTTGATTTTCCTTGCCAAACTGTTATTCTTGATATTGTTTGGGTGAGGAAGAGTGTAAAGCACGAAGGGTGATGCCGTGTATTTATTAATTGCATTGTGAGGATGAGAGTGTAAAGCACGAAGGGTGATGCCGTGTATTTCTTTATTGCATTGTGAGGATGAGAGTGTAAAAGCAAGAAGGATCATGCAGTGCCGTTTTATTTAATTATTTCCTTGGTGAGGATGAGATTAAAAGCATGAAGGGTGATGCCATACACTTGTTTTGGTGAGGATGAGAGTAAAGCACGGAGGGTGATGACGTGCACTTGTTTGTTCTATATGGTTACTTCCTGTTGTTATGTTTATACGTGGATTGTTGCTTTGTTCTGTTATTTAGCATTGTTTTCCCTTGTCCCCAGTATGTTTCTCCCTTTCCTGTACTTAATTGTTTACCTCCTGTCATTATTTCTGTTATATAAAATTGAATTGCATAGGTATTTATTAGTTGTCGTGTCCTAGCCTCGTCACTACTTTGCCGAGGCTCGGCACTTACTCAGTACACGGAGTCGGTTATTCTGATGCTACACCTACACTTCTTTATGTTGTGCAGATTACGGTACCGGACCCGGTGGGCATTGATCGAGGCAGTATCCTTTAGTCCACAAGAGACACTGAGGTAGCCCTGCAAGCGTCTGCAGGCCTTGGCGTCACCTTCTATCTCACTTCATTTCTTTCTGTCTTCTCCTTGTTTTTCTGAGACATTTGTATTTGTTTATTCAGACCCTTGTTTTTAGAATTCTAGATAGTCCGTGAAGTTGTGATACCAGTTCTGGGGATTTTATTAAGGAGTTTGTAATACTATTTACCTGAAGTGTTAGATTTCGTATCTTCCGCAATCTTATTCATATTTGTTCTTGTTTATTACATTTCTTTAATTGCCAAATAATAAGAAAATAAGTATATTAACCGAAACGTTGGCTTATCTAGGGGTTCAACGTGTGGGATTTCAGGTCGTGACATTAGGCTCGGCACTTACTCAGTACATGGGGTCGGTTGTACTGATACTACACCTGCACAATTTTTATTGTGCAGATCCCGGTACAGGACCCAGTGGATACTAATCTAGGTGGCTTTCTTCAGTACATCAGGCGACACTGAGGTAGTCCTGCAGGCGTCCGCAGGCCTTGGCGTCACCTTCTATCCTACTTCCTTCCTGTCTTTACGCATTTCTGAGGCAGTAGTACTTTGTTTGTTCAAACCTCTATTTGTAGTATTCATAGACAGTCCGTGAAATTGTGACACCAAATTCTGGAAATTGTTATTATGGATTTCGTATTTGTATGTAATTAAGTTATTAGATTCTATTTCTTCCGCACTTTCATTTATACTGATATTTTATATCACCTATTAATTGTTAAAAATAAAGAAAACAAGTTAGAATAACCGATAACGTTAGCTTGCCTAGCGGTTCAATGTTAGGTGCCATCACGGTCCCGACGGTGGGAAATTCGGGTCGTGAAAAGTTGGTATCAGAGCTCTAGGTTGCCTAGGTCTTACAATTCACGGACAAACTTGGTAGAGTCTGAGGGATTGGTACGGAGACGTCTGTACTTATCCCCCAGAGGCTGAAAAGTTAGGAATAACTTCACATGTATTCTTCCCTGTCGTGTGATTTGAATTCTAAATGCTAATTGAGTTTCTATTCTACTCTCTCGCAGACTTCCTCATCTATCGATCAGCAGCCCGATCCTCCAGTTGCAGCTCATACGAGGGGTCGAGGCTGAGGCCGAGGCCGTGCTAGAGGCTGAGGTCGAGGCCGTGCTAGAGGCTGAGGCAAGGGCAGGGCTCAGCCCCGAGCAGCAGCCCCAGTGGAGGATCCTCAGGTAGAGTTTGCCGATGAGGTTCCTTCTTTGACAGTTCTGGTTGGACAAGCTCAGGTCCCAAAGGGGTTCATTGCCACCCCGGTATTTCAGGATGCTCTGGTCCGCTTAGTGGGCCTTATAGATAGCGTGGCTCATGCAGGACTACTTCCTACAGCACTAGCCGTCTCTCAGGTTGGGGGAGGAGTTCAGACTCCCGCTACCTGCACACCAGAGCAGTCGGCTTCTCAGTTCCAGACTCCACCACCTTAGACAGTTGGAGTAGCTCAGCCGGGTATTGTGGCACAAGCCATTGAGGGAGCAACTATGTTTGCTGATGCCTTATAGAGATTGGACCGATTCAGTAAGTTGTTCCCTACTACTTTCACTGGTGCACCATCAGAGGATCCCCAGGATTACTTAGACAGTTGCTATGAGGTTCTTTGGAACATGGGGATCGTAGAGACCAATGGGGTCGATTTTTCTACATTCCATCTTTCTGGTACCGCCAAGACTTGGTGGAGGGACTATTTCTTGACCAGACCAGCTGGGTCTTCGCCTTTGTCTTGGGCTCAGTTCTCCGAGTTGTTCTTGGAGAAGTTTCTTCCAGTCACCCAGAGAGAGGACTTCCGTAGGCAGTTTGAGCGCCTCCAGCAAGGATCTATAGCTGTTACCCAGTATGAGACCAGGTTCATCACTTTGGCCCGACATGCTATCATGATACTCCCCACCGATCGAGAGAGGGTGAGGAGGTTTATTGAGGGGCTAACTCAGCCTATTAGACTTCAGATGGCCAGAGAGACAGGTATTGATATTTCATTTCAGGAGGCGGCCAATGTGGCCAAGCGGATTGAGATGGTCTTATCATAGGGCAGTGGTCAGGGATCTGACAAGAGACCTCGTCATTTCGGTCGATTCAGTGGTGCCTCATCTGGAGGAAGAGATTCCTTTGGCAGAGGTAATCCTCCTATACCATTCCAGTCGGCACTTCAGGTATCCAGCAGTGCACCATCAGCTCCCATCAATGCACCGCCGCTTCAGAGCTTCCAGGGTGGTTATTCTGGTTGATAGGGACAGTTTCAGGGCATGCAGTCGCAACAGCAGAGATCTTGTTATACTTGCGGCGGTATGGGGCACATTTCCAGGTTTTGCCCCTGAGCATCTAGTGGTTCTCAGCATCAGGGTTCCCGAGCTATGATTCCCGCACCAGGTGCACCCACACCCCCTCAGCCAGCTAGGGGTGGAGGTCGAGACGCCAGAGGTGGAGGCCAGAAAGTTAGAGGTGGAGAACAGGCTTTGAGAGGTAGAGGTCATCCTGCAGTAGGTCGACCCAGGGATGTTCATATTGGTGGGGCTACCCCCCGATGCTATGCTATTTCCGCCACACCTAAGGCGGAGGCCTCTAATGCAGTCATTATAGGTATGGTTTCAGTTTACAGCAGAGATGCTTCAGTTTTTTTTATCCGGGGTCTATATTTTCCTATGTGTCCTCAAATTTTGCTCCTTATCTGATTATGCCCCGTGATTTCCTGAGTACTCTTGTATATGTATCTACACCAGTGGGTGATTCTATTTTGGTAGATCGAGTCTACTGTTCATGCATAGTGGTTATTGGTGGTCTTGAGACCCGTGTAGATCTTTTACTTCTTGATATGGTTGATTTCGATGTCATTTTGGGGATGGATTGGTTATCTCCCTATCATGCTATTCTGAACTGTCACGCCAAGACTGTGACCTTGGCCTTACCGATAGTACCCCGATTGGAGTGGAGGGGGACTCCTAGTCATTCTTCTGGCAGAGTTATCTCGTATATGAAGGCTCGACGCATGGTCGAGAAGGGTTGTTTGGCCTATTTGGCTTATGTTCGTGATTCTAGCACCGAGGTTCCTCCTATGGAATCTGCGCCCATTATTCGTGAGTTTCCAGAGGTATTCCCTGCTGACCTGCCGGGTATGCCACCCGACAGGGATATTGACTTTTTCATTGAGTTTTCTCCGGGCACTCAGCCCATTTCTACCTCGCCATATCGTATGGCCCCGCTAGAGCTGAAGGAGTTGAAGGATCAGTTGCAAGATTTGCTAGATAAAGGCTTTATTAGGCCTAGTGTTTCTCCTTAGGGTGCCCCAGTGTTGTTTGTTAAGAAGAAATATGGCTCGATGAGGATGTGTATTGACAACCGGCAATTGAACAAGGTTACTATCAAGAATAAGTATCCTTTGTCGAGGATTGATGATTTGTTCGATTAGCTTCAGGGTGCCATAATGTTTTCATAGATTGACTTAAGATCTGGCTACCATCAGTTGAGGATTAGGGCGTCTGATGTCCCTAAGACAACCTTTCACACTCGGTATGGTCATTATGAGTTCTTGGTGATGTTGTTTGGGTTGAAAAATGCTCCAGCTGCCTTTATGGAGTTGATGAACCGAGTGTCAGGCCTTATTTGGATTTGTTCGTGATTTTCTTCATTGACGATATTTTGATTTACTCCCGCAGTCAGAAGGAGCACGAGCAGCACCTTGGAGTCGTTCTCTAGACTCTGAGGGACAGTCAGTTGTATGCCAAATTTTTGAAGTGTGAGTTCTGGTTGAGTTCGGTTGCATTTCTGGGCCATGTTGTATCAGCAGAGGGGATTCAGGTGGATCCCAAGAAGATTTCAGCAGTCAGAGATTGGCCTAGACCCACCTCAGCTACAGAGATTCGGAGTTTCTTGGTCTTAGCAGGCTATTACCGTCTGTTTGTGGAGGGATTTTCATCTATTGCAGCCCCGCTGACCAGGTTGACTCAGAAAGGTGCCTAGTTCAGGTGGTCAGATGAGTGTGAGGCGAGCTTTCAGAAGCTCAAGATAGCCTTGACCACGGCACCAATGTTAGTTTTTCCCACAAGTTCAGGGCCATATATCATGTATTGTGATGTTTCATGGGATGGACTTGGTGCAGTGTTGATGCAGGATGGAAAGGTTATAGCTTATGCTTCACGTCAGTTGAAGGTTAATGAGAAGAACTATCCAGTTCATGATTTAGAGTTAGCAACCATTGTCCATGCGTTGAAGATTTGGAGGCATTATTTGTATGGTGTGTCATGTGAGGTGTTCACAAAACATAAGAGTTTGCAATATCTGTTCAAGCAGAAAGAGTTGAATATGAGGCAGAGAAGATGGTGAGAGCTGTTGAAAGACTACGACATTACCATCTTATATCATCTGGGGAAGGACAATGTGGTGGCCGATGCTTTGAGCTAGAAGTCAGCCAGTATGGGAAGTCTTGCTTTTATATCGGTCGGGGAGCGACCACTTGCTTTAGATGTTCAGGCTTTAGCCAATCGGTTCATGAGATTGGATGTTACTGAGACTGGCAGTGTTTTGGCTTATACTGCGGCCCGCTCTTCACTATTTGACCGTATTCGGAACCGGAAATACCATGATCATCATTTATATGTCCTTAGGGATACAGTTCGGCACAAAGGTGCCAAGCAGGTTACAGTTGATGATGACGGAGTCTTGAGGATGCAGGGCCGTATTTGTGTGCCTGATGTTGATGGACTTCGTGAGTTGATATTGCAGGAGGCCCATAGTTCCCGGTATTCCATTCATTAGGGCGCCGCAAAGATGTACTAGGATTTGCGGCAGCATTATTGGTGGCGGAGAATAAAGAAAGATATTGTGGCATATATAGCTCGGTACTTGAACTGTCAGCAGGTTAAGTACGAGCACCAGAGACCTGGTGGTTTGATGCAGTAGATTGAGATTCCCGAGTGGAAGTGGGAGCGTATCACCATGGGCTTCATAGTTGGACTCCTATGGACTTAGAGGATGTTCGATGCGGTATGGGTCATTGTGGATAGGCTGACCAAGTCAACACACTTCATTACGGTATCAGTTTCGTATTCATCGGAGAGGTTAAAGATCTACATCAGGGAGATTGTTCGCCTGCATGGTGTGCCCGTGTCCATTTCTTCTGACCGAGGTACTCAGTTTACCTCCCATTTCTGGAGAGTATTTCAGCGTGAGTTGGGCACACGAGTTGAGTTGAGCACAGCGTTTCATCCTCAGACGGACGGACAGTCCGAGCGTACCATTCAGATCTTGGAGGATATGTTGCGAGCATGTGTCATTGACTTTGGAGGTTCATGGGACCAGTTTTTGCCTTTAGCGGAGTTTGCCTACAACGACAGCTACCAGTCGAGCATTCAGATGGTTCCTTATGAAGCGTTGTATGGTAGGCGGTGTCGGTCGCCAGTTCGGTGGTTAGAGCCGGGGGAGGCTAGGTTATTGGGTTCAGAGTTAGTTCAGGATGCCTTGGATAAGGTGAAGATCATTCAGGATAGACTTCGTGCAGCTCAGTCCAGGTAGAAGAGTTATGCAGACCGCAGAGTTCGTGATTTGGCATTTATGATAGGAGACCGGGTATTGATGAGGTTCGGAAAGAAGGGCAAGTTGAGCCCTAGGTGCATTGGTCCATTTGAGATTCTTGATATGGTAGGAGAGGTGGCCTACAAACTTGCTTTGCCACCGAGTTTATCAGTCGTGCATCGGGTGTTTCATATATCTATGCTTCAAAAGTATCTTGTCGATCCATCTCATGTGCTAGACTTCAGCAGTGTCTAGTTGGACAAAGACCTGACTTATGAGGAGGAGCCGGTTGCCATATTAGCCCGGCAAGTTCGTCAGTTGAGATCGAAGAGTTATCCTTCAGTTTGTGTTCAGTGGAGAGGTCAGTCTGTCGAGGCAGCTACATGGGAGTCCGAGTCCGATATGCGGAGCTGATATCCCCATCTTTTCCCCGATACAGGTACCTTTCTATGTTCGTTCGAGGACGAACGTTTGTTTTAGAGGTAGAGATTGTTATGACCCAAAAGGTCATCCCGTATATTTCTAGCTAATCCTGTGTTCCGAGGTCGTGAAACCTCCTTCTGTCTCACCTCGATTTATGTGCGCAGCCCCAGCGTGTAGCCGGGAAGCCGTTATGTGAAAAAATGATAAAAATGATAATTTTGTGCTTAAATTTGAATAAAGTTGATTTTGGTCAACATTTTTGATAAACGGACCTGGACCCGTGATTTGACGGTCCCGGAGGGTCCGTAGGAAAATATGAAACTTGGGCGTATGCCCGAAATGGAATTTCGAGGTCCCAAGTCCGAGAAATGAATTTTTAAAAGAAATTATTTTCTGAAAATATAAAAGATTTTTGAAAGAGTAATCATATGTGAAACATGTGGTATCGGGCCCGTATTATGGTTTCGGAGCCCGGTACAGGTTCGATATAATATTTATGTTATGCCTGTAAAGTTTGGTAAGAAACAGAATTAATTTGACGTGATTCGGACCTTAAATGCAAATTTTGAAGTTTAAAGAAGTTTTGGAAAATTTCATGAATTTTGGAGTTTAATTCGTTATTTTTGATGTTATTTTGGTGGTTTAATTACACGAATAAGTGCGTAGGATGTTTTCGAGGTTGTGTGCATATTTTGGTAGGTTCCGGGATGTTTTAGGCTTAAAACATAGTTGTTGCAGGTTCAGAGAAGTTGCAGATCTCTAAACCCGCCAGTGCGGTCCGCACTGATTTTGTGCTGCCGCGGAGTGGGCCTTTGTGGCCGCACTCGATTTTGTGCGGTCCGCGGTGAGTTAGGATCCGCAGGTTCACTGGTCTGACTTCGGAAGCCTATATCTTTTGATATACAGGAAATTTTGAGATGATTCGAAAACGAATGTTGTAGCTCTTCGTGTCTAGTTTCCATAAAGGTAATGAAATCACAATTTGGGCATCTGTAAAGAAAGTTATGGCCAAAATAGTAAATCATGTCACTACAGTCAATCTTTATTTGTGCGGCCGCAATGCTTTTTTGTGCGGTCCGCGGAGAGGGTCTGAGAGGGGTATATTTAAACGGGACTTTCAGTTATTTTGCATTTTTCAAAACCTAAAACCGTAAGATGCGATTTTTCAAACACTCTTTCTTCTCCAAAACATTAGTAAGTGATTTCTAACTCATTTTCTTTACTCCTTAACTCCTTTTTACAAGATTTCATCCTAGAATCTAGGGTTTTCATGGTGGAATTGGGAATTTTGGGTAAAACCTAAGAATATTGAAATTTGCGGATTTAGACCTCAAAGTAAGGTCAAATTCCAAAACCATTTATATATCCGGGCTCGGGGGTGAATGGGTAATCGGGTTTTGGTCCGTATTTCGGGTTTGGACCGAGCGGGCCCGGGGTTGATTTTTGACATTTTGGGGAAAACTTTAGAAAACTCATTTCCATGCATTAGAATTGATTCATTTAGCATTTATTTATATAATTAAGTAACTTGTGGCTAGAAACGAGCGAGTTGGTGGTGGAATCAAGAGGTAAAGCGGTAGTTGAGGCTTGAATTTTGATCGTGGGAGTCGAGGTAAGTGTTTGGCCTAACCTTAGCTTGAGGGAATAGGTGTTGAGTCTTATTTGCTACGTGATTATTCCATGTTCAACGTGTAGGTGAGGTGACGAGTACCTACATGTTGTTGTAAAGCATGCCTGTGAGTCGGATTTTAGTAATTATGTAATTTTCATCGAGATTTATTGTGTTATGGATTTAATATCAATTTGGTAGTTATTCATTTAATGGAAATTCGTAGCTGTGAATATTGTTGAGTATTTGTTCGGTTGAGGAATATTTTGTTAACTTATACACTTGTGTAAGATTGGTTATAGTTGTGTCCCTTGCCGAGACGGCATTATTATTGTTGATTTTCTTTGCGAAAATGTTGTTTATGTTTTTTATGCACGAGGGAAAATTCTGTGCCATGTTTATGATATTTATGCACGAGAGAACATTATGTGCCGTGTTTATGTTATTTAGCACGAGGGGACATTCCGTTCCATGTTTATGTTGTTTAGCACGAGGGGACATTCCGTGCCGTGTTTATGATATTTATGATTGAGGGGACATTCCGTGGCATGTTTATGTTATTTAGCACGAGGGGACATTCCGTGCCATGTTTATGTTATTTAGAACGAGGGGACATTCTGTGCCGTGATTATGATGTTTTAGCACTAGGGGATATTCTGTGCCATGTTTGTGATATTTTAGCACGAGGGGACATGTCGTTCCGTTTCCTTTTACTTGTTTGTTCGGTGTTGTTAATTCCTGTCATTATTTTGATATTTGAATTGTCGCCTTGTCCCATTATTTAAGTAATTGCCACCCCTTTTCCCCAACATGTTTTCTCCGTTTTTGTACTTTACTGTTTATTTCCTACCGTTACTTCTTTTATATATTATTAAACTGCACAGGTGATATTATTTGTCGTGTCCTAGCCTCGTCACTACCTCGCCGAGGTTAGGATCGGCACTTACTCAGTACATGGGGTCGGTTTTACTGATACTACACCTGCACAACTTTTGTTGTGCAGATCCTGGTACAGGACTCAGTGGATACTGATCTAGGTGGCTTCCTTCAGTCCATGAGGCGACACTGAGGTAGTCCTGCAGGCGTCTGCAGGACTTGGCGTCACCTTCTATCCTACTTCCTTCCTGTCTTTACGCATTTCTGAGGCAGTAGTACTTTGTTTATTCAGACCTCTATTTGTAGTATTCATAGACAGTCCGTGAAATTGTGACACCAAATTATGGAAATTGTTATTATGGATTTCGTATTTGTATGTAATTAAGTTGTTAGGTTCTATTTCTTCCGCACTTTCATCTATATTGATCTTGTATATCACCTATTAATTGTTAAAAATAAAGAAAACAAGTTAGAATAACCGGTAACGTTGGCTTGCCTCGCGGTTCAATGTTAGGCGCCATCACGGTGCCGACGGTTGGAAATTCGGGTCGTGACAACTGGCAGATCCAAAATCGAGGATATTGCGGAAGAATAAAGAAGCAGACTAAATCTAGTACGATCCTTTTGGTATCCTCAACTAAGGAAACAAATAAAGGCTGATGGAGTAGATTGCGGAAAGAATAAATGAATCAAGCAATCAACGATACCAAGAATATCTCTCGCGGCTAATTCTAGAAAGCCTAAGATCACCGGAGAATCTCAGCGCCATCTAAGGAAGCATTCAACATATCCCGTTCTGCCCTAGCCGTTGCAGAACATCCTTATTCTTGGAAAGAATCAATCTCTTTCCAAGGATCTAATCTCTTGGGTTGGCAGCATCTCTTCAGCAGTCAGAGCTTACTCATATATATACACACTCTTGTACATTAGGAAGACATACTTTGATCGAACCAATTACCCTCTCTTTGTTGTACTACATACAAACATTGTAGCTCCTAAAAGATCTGATGTGTAACAAGTTAGAAGAAAGAGAGAAAACCACTGGTGTGGCATTGTTTCAAAAAGAAATCGAGAGTCACTGAAAGATAGCCATAGGTGTAAACTACACCATCTTTGTATTCTAGAAGAACTTTATTCACTGAAAGAGAACACCCTTGCAACCCAAGAGGACTAGACTAGATTCACATTGAATTCGATCCAGTATAAATTTTCGGTGTCTTTAATTCCTGCACTTTTATTACTGTCTTTACTTTATACTGTGTCATTACTTCGCTGCCATTTCTAGTCGACTAAATATATAACCAGTCAACTAGTAAAATAAATTTAATCCTAGCTAGTGGAACAAGAAAGACATGGATGGTTTACTCATGTAAACCAATAAAAAAACGAGAAAAGAAATATAAAAAGAAAAAATCAAAGTCGAGTCTTATGTCGGGTTTTCTCAAAATCCTTGAGAAACTTATTGAATTTCTGAAAGAGTTTTCATAATGCTATACTTCAATTAAAGATCGAGTCAAAGGAGAATTCCGCTTTACAAAACGAAAAATCTTTCTTAAGAACCTAGGCGACTTGCTTTAAAGCGGCGCCTTCCTTTTTTGAATATGAAAAGAGACCAGCCAGCTTTTAGATGAAAGAAAGGAGGCCTTTCCTTNATTTGATAAAGTAAAGGGTGAACTAATTAAAAAACAACTATGATGAAATAAATACTCAAAAGTCATAAAGTGTATACTAGCATGTTACCAAGATTCGGCGTCACAAGTGTACGAGCAACTAGTAGAATATACAAGATACCTAAGTTATTGTCTGAAAGTGAGATACACAGAAAGTAAATACAAAAGAGAGATACAACGGGTGCTGCAGAACGAACCCAGAGAGCAACTCACCACTAAGCCTCAGGATAACGGGGGTGCATGTCTGAATGGACACCAGATGCACCTGCCTCAGATTCTGCACAGTTAGTGCAGAAGTGTAGCGTGAGTACATAAACAACATGTACCCAATAAGTATCCAGTCTAACCTCGAAGAAGTAGTGACGAAAGGTCGACATCGAACTTGCTATCGTCCAACAAATAAATTACAGAATTCAAATTAGGCATGGAATATGTGAATAAATAACACAATAGCAAGCAATGAATGATTCTTTAACTCATAGTTGATTCCAAAGTCTCCAACTAACACTTACTAGTTCCAATATCAATTTCGATCATTAAAATAAATTATAACGTCTCAAGCAATAAAATAGTATCACGTGTAATCGAGCTCCGAGTATTATCGATCTATGCCGAGGTCGTACGGCCTAATCCAAAATATTGTGTGTACTGTCGAGGGTCAAATAGCAAAAACCATAGATGCATCTATTATATACGCCCCGCTCCCATGAGAGAAGAGAAGTTTACCTCACTTGCAGAAGTACTTGCGACGTGAGAGGACATGGATTTCTTAGAGTTATTATGTATTTCCTCAATTATTCCAAAAAATAAGAAATCTCAATTTAAATTTTTCAACTGAAAAATCCCTAGCCTCAGCTCTATTCAAAATAATTAATATGCATAATAAACACAATAGTACAATTAAGACATGATGTGGATCTAAGACTACTCGGACATATCATGGAATATATCTACGCACGGACTCTCGTCACCTAGTGCTTACATAGCTCCCCACACAAGTAATACACAACAAGATACAACTAAGGGGATGAGTTCCTTCTTACAAGGTTAGGCAAGAGACTTACCTCGTCTCAAAGCTCACTTCTCGGCACACCAATTCACTCTAAAGTCTCAACTTGGTTCTGAACAATCCGAAGCTAGCAAAATGTTATATAAATCAATCAATATATTGTTACAACCCATATTCGCATACGTTAGTTCACGTCATAAGTTAGTCGACGTAAATCCGAGAAGAGATTATCTTTGAGATGATAAGAAGTTAATCTTATTGTTCTTAGGTGTTACAAGGGTATATAAGAGTGGTTAATACGTAGTAGAAGTTAAAAGTTAAACGAATCAAAGAAAATGTGTTTTATTGGAGGGACCAAAATTAAGGATATTAAGAGTTAAGAACAATGTTACGCATGTGTCCGGAAGGATAGAGGTTAAGAGAATGGAAGAAAATGCGTTTCGACAATATACGATAAGTAGGGTAAAAATATTATTTCAAGCACACATATTTTATATCACTACACATTACCATATATTATAGAGATAACAATTATCTATCAACAAAGGAATGGAAAATTAGGTGCTTGCTTCACCACCACATTTAATGAGCTACTTGCTTGTCATCACCTTGATGAGCAAGTGTATGAATCATATATATTTGTGGGCCCCATAGTACATAAGGTAATTATACAACTTGAGATCTATTAGGTTGCTGATTTTTGTTCACAACAAAAATGTTCCAGCACTTTAGAGCCTCATTTGACTTGAAATGTTTCTCATGAACACGGGTAGAAACTTAGTTGACCTTAGAACGGTTTATACACTATTTTGGAGGTTCTATTGAACTAGAATAAAACGTTTCCAAGTTGTTCCTTTTGAATCAAGGGAAAGATGTAAAACTTCTAGCATCTTGAAGCTTCACTTTGCTCAATTAAACTCTATCCACAAGCAAGTACTAGTTGAATTAATGTGGGAATAAGAGTTGTTCTTGTACATATAAGGTAAGAAATCCCTATTTCTTTATGTGTGTGAGCTTTGTATAAGTGTTGGAATTATTAGTACCATGAAACCATATGGAGCAATAACTAGAAATGGTGGACTACTATTCGATATAGTTTCTTTAGATTGTGGGAGTTGCTCTTGCAGTTTTGAAGGGGCTGAATGGGTGGTGATTAGTTATTGATATTGTATTGTTGTTGTTGGTGTAATAACATAAGTATAACTTTGTTGTGTCTATATACATAATCACAGGAGAAGAAAGGGATTTAAATTATAGTTTGTTAATCGTAACCAAAGCTACCACTCGTAACAGTTGTTAAAATGTTTGGGAGGCTTAATATGATTATTGTTGATTTTGTTTGGGCCGTTTGGTGGTTGTTGTAACCGTTGGGAAGTCATATAAATAGGGGAGATGTTGCCCGTTTTATTATAAAATAGGTCGTGGTCGATATATAATAGTTATGACGCTTAAATGATGATAATAAT
This sequence comes from Nicotiana undulata, assembly GCA_005239495.1. Lineage (NCBI taxonomy): Eukaryota > Viridiplantae > Streptophyta > Magnoliopsida > Solanales > Solanaceae > Nicotiana > Nicotiana undulata. Next base: position 15,259 of record ML299104.1, read on the forward strand.
ATCATTTCTCTTATTGTAGACAAAGGAGCAGTGACCTTTGCACAACTTGAGGTTGGGAAGTATATACAAGTTATGTGAGGATATCCTTTTCCTTCTTTTGCACGACTCTAATTGTACATAATATAATGAACGAGCGTCCAAAGATATTTCACTATTAGAAGCTAGCAGTACTTACATTGGTTCCCTTTTTATGGAACGATTGATGTTGATGTTATTTGTCTTATTCTTATGTTATCAATGTTTTTGTTACTTACTGATTCTTATATGATTCTTGATGAAGAGTTAGTCCTAATAACGTGTACTGAGGTTACCGACTTTAAGTCACTCCAAAATTTTGAGAATGTGATTCCAATGAGTCTAGAGCGCATTATATATTTGTACCTATATTACATACCGAGTTGCGCTATAGTCGACCGGGTATGGAACCTATTGTGCAACCGCTGATCAGTTGGGTTTTATCGAGCTCCACGTGGCCGGTACGATTCTATCGATCCTTATGATGGACGGGTACGTTTTACCGAGCCTATTATGGCCAGGTACGTTTTACCGAGCCTATTATGGCCGGGTACGATATGATGATGATACCCATAGAGGCATATGTTTTAAAAGTTTATGTATTTGTATATATATTTATCTACCATGCACTTCATGTCAGTGGCTCTCAGAGGTACTTAGATGTTACAGGTTATATATTTTCTATCTCTATTTACATTACTGTTCTTATTTATGCTTTCCTTCCTTACATACTGAGTATATTATTCGTACTGACGTCCCCTTTATTTGTGGATGCTACATATCGTGCTCTAGGTCCTGATAGATAGGTAAACGCAACCCCCCTACCACAGTAGGCTGCTTAGTTCAGCGGTTATTGGCGAGATTCCTTCTCCGGACTTGCCGTGGTCTTGGTATGCACTTTTGTTATAGACATATGTCTTTTAGAGGCTCATAGAGAGGTGTCGTCTCATGTATAGTTTTGGATAGCCTTGTCAGCTGGTTTTTGTTGTATATAGCTTTATGACAGCCTTGTCGGCCATGTTATATGTATTCATGTCGTTATCTGTCATTGTTGATTGTTTAGAATTCATGTCTACCATTTATATTGGTCTCCTCGGCTCTTATAGATAATAAGGAAGGTTAGTAAATATATGTTGGTGCTCGGTAGGTATGGCATGGGTGCCAGTCATGAACCTCCAGTTTGGGTCATGACATATACACTCACAACTTCATAATTTAGGTATTAGAGTAATTACCCAACCCAAATTGGAAGGTTCTTAAAATTCACCCCAGGCTCACATGCTCGGATTTCGAAAATTTTCGAAGATAAATGTTACCCATAATCTCGAAAAATAAAATATAAAAGTTTCACCTAATTTCATAATCATTTTCATGTGAAATCCCATTGTTATCAAATCCTAGGTTTTTCAACTAAACCCACAATTTCTACCATTTTCTTTTACTTTTAAAATTTTGTTGGATCTCATCTCCACTGTTGGATCACAAAGATCTAACGACAGACATTTTCTCCAGCGTCAGAGTCGTTTATCAAATGATCCACCATTGGAGCTGTTGACCAAAATATCCAACGACTCACATTATATCTCTCACTTTAAACCAACCAAACCTCCACTAATTAAAATCATTATCCATCAGACCCATTGTGATGACCCAAAGGGTCATTTTACGAATTAAGACCCAATTCTAGGCTTATTAGTCATAAAATGACTAATTTTAATCACCTTGATTTACGTGTGCAGTCCGGGCGTGAAACCGAAAAGCTTTTATGTGAAAATATGAGAAATAGTAATTTATAGAGTTAAAATTTGGTTTTAGTTGACTTTGGTCAACATTTTTAGTAAACGGACCCGGATCTGTGTTCCAACGATCCCGTGAGGTCCGCAGTAAAATATGGGACTTGGGTGTATGCCCGGAATTGAATTCCGAGGTCCCTAGCCCTAGAAAACAATTTTTGAAGAAAACTTTTTTGTTGGTTATTTCAAGAAATAAAGAAATAAAATAATATGTGAAATTGTTGGTATCGGGCATGTATTTTGGTTCCGAATCCCGGAAAAAGTTTGTTATGATATTTAAGTCCTATTTGTGAAATTTGATGAGAATCAGAGTTGATTTGACGTGATTTGGACGTCCGGTTGAAAAGTTAAAAATTTGAGTGTTCTTGAGGAAATCTTGAGTTTTGATGTTAAATCTGTAGTTTTAATGTTATTTTGATGATTGGATCGCACGAGAAAGTCTGTATGATATTTTTAGACTTGTGTGCATGTTTGGTTTGGAGCCCCGAGGGCTCGGGTGAGTTTCGGGTAGGCTACAGAGTGTTTAGACTTAGAAAATTTCATCACAGCAAAAATCTGGTGTTGGCAGGCCTCAGGCTTCGCATTTGCGAGATCAGGCTTCGCATTTGCGAAGTTCTGCGCCAGCCCCAGATTTCGCAAATGCAAGATTTCTGGTCATAATTATGAGCTGCCCATATGTCGCAAATGCGACATTTTTATCGCATTTGCGATGAAAGCCGAAATTTGAGGGGTTCGCAAATGCGAACCGCAGTTCACCAATACGAGATCCGCCCCTGGTTAATCAGATTTTAGACGGGGTTTTCACTCTTTTTTCAATTCTCTCAAACCCTAAACCTCCATATGTGATTTTTCAAAGACCCAAACTTCTCTAAATCATTGGTAAGTGATCTCTAACTAATTCCTTTCCTTCCTTAACAACTTTTAACAAGATTTCCACCAAAATCTAGAGTTTTCGTGGTAAAAATTAGGGGATTTGGGTAGAACTTAGGAATTTTAAATTTTGGGGATTTAGACCTCGAATTGAGGTCGGATCCCAAAGTAAATTGTATATCCGGGATCGGGGGAGATTGGGTAAACGAGTTTTGATCCGAACCTCGAGTTTAGACCAAGCGTGCCCGGGGTCGATTTTTGTATTTTCATAAGAAAACATAGGAAAGCCATAGTTTTTCATTAAAGTTGATTCCTTTAGGAAATAATTGATGGTATTGAATCAATAGTGATTAGATTCGAACGGTTTAGAGGCAAATTCAAAAGGAAAAGTTGTGCTAGAGCAGTGATTTGCTTGTGAATTCGAGGTAAGTGCTTGGTTTAACCTTGACTTGAGGGAATAGGAATCCCCAACTTAATTGCTATGTGATTTTCATATGTGTGGTGTATAGGTGAGGTGACGATCTATGCACCACCAAATTATTTGTTGAACATGATCCCTTCCCCTTTTTCCAATTTATTTTATTCATGTCTAAATTGTTTTAGGCTCATTGATGTCTCCATGACTATTCGGCTTCGTTAACTTGTTGTTAATTATTGTTTCAAGTATTTTGGAAGTATTGGTTGTTCCCTTGGTTTCATTGTGATACATAAAAAGGATGAGCTGGTTGAACACATTTTATTATATATATTCCGGTTGGTTTCATTGTGAAATGATAATTGATGAGGTTTATGAGTTGTACAACTTTCTATTTACAATTATTGAGACAAAAATGTTGTGAAAGGCTTTGGCCTGAATTGAGAAAAAAATTCATAAATAAAGTGATATGATATGTCTGGTGGGAGCGGGTTGCACGCCGCAACAAGGAGTGATAAGGGGGGATAGGTGGGATCGGGTTGCACGCCACAACAGGAGCAATAAGGGTGATATATATATAGGGAGGAGCAATAAGGGTGGACAGGTGGGAGCGGGTTGCACGCCGCAACAAGGAGAGAGAAGGAAGGACACTTATGTTTCACTGATTTTAAAAAACAAAGATTTGAAAACTTACTGTTTTACTTTACTACTTTTCATATTTTGCACTTACTTTTATTTTAAAGTCAAAGTTTTGAAATTTGGAAACTTATGTGAGAATTGGTTATAGCGAGAAGATGGCGAGAACGCGTGCTTCCTCTTTCGCTGACCAACAATCCGGTCTTCCAGCAGCAGCAGGAGCTCCTACTAGGGGCAGAGGCCGAGGCTATACTAGAGGGCGAGGCAGGGGCAGGACCCAGCCCATTGCTCAGGCAGCAGCCCCAGCTGCGGAGCCCCAGATCGAGATTAATGAGGGGGTTCCAGCTCAGACCGTTCCAACGAGACCAACTTAGGTCCCAGAGGGGTTTATTGCCACCCTAGTGCCTCAGGACGCTTTGGTCCAGTTAGTGGGAATTATGGAGAGTGTAGCCCATACTGGCACACTCCCCGTGGCAGCGACCGCATCTCAGGCTGGAGGAGGGATTCAGACTCATGTTACTCAAACTCCTGATCATACCACTCCTCAGGTTCAGACTCCAGCAGCTAATCTGGTTGGGGTAATTCAGCCAGTTGCTGCAGCGTCGCTCGTTGATGGGGTAGCTATGTGTAATGACCCGATCAGTCATTTTGAGGCGCGTGTTTTGTTACTCTTCGCGATCGCGACTGGTTGTCCGCGATCGTAGTGAATGTTACCTGGGCATATTTTTAAAAGAGCCAAATCGAGATATTTCATATTTTTGAACTTAGGAGCTCGGGAATTGCAATTTTTGAAGAGATTTTCACCTGGAGACTTTGCGTAAGTAATTCCTACTCGGTTTAGACTAATTTCCACGAATCTATACTTAAATCCATCCTTTAATTTCGAATTTGGCGTGGAAAATTGGGAGGAATTTGGATAAAGTTCTTAGACCGAATATTTGGGGTTTTGATCGAGGTTTTGATATCCGATTCGAGTAATTCTTGTATGGTCAGACTGGTGAATGAACGGGTGTCCGGAATTTGTAACTTTTACCCGATTCCGAGACGTGGGCCCGGGGGACTTTTTCGGCAATTTTCTTTAATTTGCGTATTAGATTCGAATTTATTAGTTAGATTAATTTCTTAAAGTTATACTTACATTTTGCAATTGAATTGAATATATTTGGGCCATTTGGAGTCGGTTACTCGTGGCAAGAACGTGATCTCGGGTTGAGTTGAGCAGTCGAGGTAAGTGGCTTGCCTAACTCTGTGTTGGGGACCTTCCCTTAGGTTGTTTTGAAATAAATTGTTGTGTGGGCACCGTGTACATGAGGTTACAAGTACGTACATGGGCCATTTCTGCAAAAATACCACTTTTCCTTCAAACACTTATACTGTGCCTTATTCTTCCATTATATAATTTCTACGTGTTTAATTGTTCATCTTCGATTAGGGAAGCATGCCTATTTGTTCATATTAAATTGCCTAACTGACATTCTATGCGCCATGTTTAGTTAGTCTTCCCTGATTTCTTACATGTATTTGGATATACTGTTAAACATTTATGTTTATTTGTCATTTATTTTGCGTTGCATATTTAAATTGGGGACCATGGACGTATTCCAGGAGATCCCCCAGCAGTGCATATTTAAATTGGGGACTACGGACGTATTCTGGGAGATCCCCCCTGTACTTCATATTTAAATTGGGGACTACGGACGTATTCTGGGAGATTTCTCCCCCACCCCCACCCCTGTACAACCTATTTATATTTGGAACTACGGGACGGTATCCCGGGAGATTCCACTATGTGATACGTTGTGCTTACCCGAGGGCTCCATTCTACTATTTTATTTCCAGATTATTCTTCTAACTGTCTACTTTAGAACTTATTTCCCTTTTTGTAGTATTTAAACTATTTTTCTCTATAAATCCAGTAGAGCCTTAACCTGACCTTATCACTACTTGACTGGGGTTAGGCTTGGCACTTACTGGGTACCAAATGTGGTGTACTCATGCCCTTTCCTACACATGTTTTTCGTGTGCAGATCTAGGTTCGAGTTCTCAGCCACGTGGCTAGTGGTCATCGCAGTTGTTATCGAGGAGACCGTAAGGTAATTCTGCCGCGTCCGCAGAGTCCTCCGAGTCACCGTTCATTCCGATCTAGATAGATATTTCTTGTATTTTCTTTCCCGTTGTATAGATCTATTACTGTATAGAAGCTTGTGACTATAAGTGACATTTCGGATTTTGGGATTTATATTTGTACATGCCGAGCGGCAAATGTTATATTTATCTAGACGTTTCTATTCTTGTCCTTACTTTTGTTGTATTTGATTTACTTTTATCTGCAAATTTAGGTTTACCTAGTCATAGAGATTATGTGTCATCATGATACCTATCGGAGGATAAATTGGGTCGTGACAAGTTGGTATTAGAGCGTCTAGGTTCATAGGAGTCACAAGATGGTTTATTAGACTCTCGCGGATTGGTGCGAAGACGTCTGTATCTATCTTCGGGAGGCTATGCAACTGTTAAGAACAATCACATTCTTTGGTGAGGACCCACACCGAACGGACCGACGACCAGGCACCCGAGCCCCCAGCCAGAGCCGCCAGAGGCAGGGGCAGGGGTAGAGACGAGCACGCGATGCATCCCGAGCTTCGGCAAGGATAGCTACTGAGGAGCCCATAGCAGCTCCAGCTGGAGGGCCGACACAGGCGGTCCCTATTATTTCTCCAGCCCTCCAGGAGACATTGCCTCATTTCATGAGCATCTTCAACACTCTAACTCAGGTAGGGCTACTTCCGATAGCCCCGGCCACATCTCAGGCCGGGGGAGGGGCACAGACTCCCGCAGCCCGCACTCCTGAGTAGAGGATCCATGTTGATCAAGCCCAAAGTTCATTCCTATACCCCCAGCGGCTCCGGTTTAGCGTGATGCTAGGGTAGCTGTTTCTAAAGCAGAGCAGCTCAGACTTGAGAGGTACAAGAAGTACCACCCACCTATTTTCAACGGACTAGCTTCAGATGACGCTCTGGGTTTTCTTAAGGAGTGTCATCGTATCCTCCGCACTATGGGTACTGTGGAGATGAGTGGGGTTTGTTTCACCGCTTTCCAGCTGGGGGGAGCGGCTTATTAGTGGTGGCGTGCCTATGCGTTGAGTAGTCCGGACGAGGAAGCTTCACTCACTTGGACTCAGTTCTCAGAGATGTTTTTCTTGAGTTTGTCCCTCAGAACCTTAGGGATGCTTGGCGTGCATAGTTCGAGAAGTTACGCCAGGGTACTATGACTGTATCGGAGTATGCAGTCCGTTTCCGTGATTTGGCTCGTCATGCACCAGCCTTGGTTGTTACGGTCAGAGAGAGGGTTCGACGTTTCATTGAGGGACTCCACCCCGGTATTCGGACCAGTATGGCCAGAGAGTTTGAGATGGATATCACTTACCAGCAGGCAGTGAGTATTGCCCGGAGGATAGAAGGCATGTTTGCTCGGGACAGAGAGAAGAGGGAGGCGAAGAGGTCTCGAGAGACTGGCCATTATTCGGGAGCTCGTGCACCAACAACATGCTATAGTAGGGGTTTTGTGACTCGCCATGTTCATTCAGCTCTTCCAGCAGCCAGTTGTATTCCAGCTCCTCCTAGACCTTAGAAGCCTTATATGCACCGCCAGTATCTAGTGTGCCTCCTGCTCGAGGTTCTATTATCGTCCAGTCTAGCAGGCCAGTTCAGAGTCAGCACAAACCGCCACGTCCTCCGAGGGATTTTTTTGAGTGTGGTGACCCTCACCACATGTTCAGAGATTTCCCTAGAGCTAGGAGGGGTGCATTATCTCAGACTTATCAGGCCCCACGTGCTCCACCGGGTCCTCCAGCTATTCTGCCAGCCCCAGCTACTGCCCCACTTCCTCAGACAGCTCGAGGTGGAGGTCGGGGAGGTCGAGGTCTCCCTAGAGGGGGAGGCCAAGCCAGGTACTATGCCCTTCCAGCCCATTCAGAGGTCGTCGCTTCAGATTCAATCATCATATGTATTGTCCATGTCTGTCATAGGGATGCATCAATATTGTTTGACCCACGCTCTACATATTCATATGTGTCTTATTATTTTGCTTCACATGTGGGAATAGCTTGGGATTCTTTGAGCTTCCCTGTTTATGTTTCTACTCCCGTGGGAGATTCTCTTGTTGTTGACCGCATATATCGGTCGTGTTTGATGGTTATCAGTGGTTTTGAGACCATAGCTGATTTATTATTACTCAGTATGGTAGATTTTGATGTTATCTTGGGCATGGACTGGTTGTCACCCCATTATGCTATTCTTGATTGGCACGCCATAGACATGTTATTCTTTTGTTGCCCATAGAGAGAGAGAGGGGGCGTCATGCGATTTATTGAGGGTCTTGCTCAGCCCATCAAGTTGCAGATGGCTAAGGAGACAGGGACCGAGATTTCTTTTCAGGATGCAGCCAATGTGGCAAAGAGAGTTGAGACGGTTCTCGGGATGGGAGGTCAGGGGTCAGATAAGAGACCTCGCCATTCCGGTGGATTCAGTGGTGCCTATCCTGGAGGCGGGATTAATTTTAACAGAGGACATTCTTCCAGGATGTTCCATTCATCACTTCAGGCCTCACATGGTACTTCAGGTGGTCGTGGTTCTTATATGCCTCCTTCTGCTCAGCCAATCTACAGTGCTCCTTCAGCTCTTATTATAACACCTTCTTTGTAGAGCTATTATCTAGGTCAGCCGGATCGCCAGGGTCAGTCTTCATAACAGGATGGATTTTTTGAGTGTGGTGAATAAGTGCATATTCGGAGAGCTTGTCTGAAATATTCAGGTAATCAGCTTCAGTACCAGGGTTCTTGTATTATAGTTCCGGCACCAGCTCCAGCACCACCTGCCCAACCAGCCAGGGGTAGGGGTCAAGTAGCTAGAGGTAGGGTCCAGATTGTTAGAGGTGGAGGTCAGGCCGCTAGGGGGGGAGGACAGCCCGCTAGAGGTGGAGATCCGCCTATCTGAGGTCTTCCTAGAGACATAGTTCAGGGTGGTGGAGCCCAGCCTCGACTGTATGCATTCCTAGCTAAACCCGAGGCGGAGTCCTCCGATCCTGTTATTACAGGTATCATTTCAGTTTGTGATAGAAATGCCTCAGTTTTGTTTGATCCGGGGTCTACTTATTCTTATGTGTCATCATATTTTTCCTCGTATTTGGTTGTGCCCCGTGATTCCTTGAGTGTTCCTGTTTATGTGTCTACACCGGTGGGGGGTGCTATTGTGGTAGATCATGTGTATCGTTAGCACGTAGTAGTCATTAAGGGTCTTGAAACTAGTGTAGACCTTTTGCTTCTTGACATGGTCGATTTTGATGTTATATTGGGCATGGATTGTTTGCCAACTTATTATGCCATTCTGGATTGTCACGCCAAGACAGTTACCTTAGCCTTGCTAGGGTTGCCTCGATTAGAGTGAAAAAGGACTCCTGGTCATTCTCCCAGCAAAGTGATCTCTTATTCCAAGGCTCGTCGCATGGTTGAAAAGGGGTGCTTGGCTTATTTAGCTCATATTCGTGATTCTGAGGCTGACGTTTCTTCCATAGATTCAATGCTTATTGTTCGCAGGTTTCCCGAGGTATTTCCTGCAGACCTGCCGGGGATACCACCCGACAGGGATATCGATTTTTGTATTGATGTGGCTCCGGGCACTCAGCCCATTTCCATTCCTACATATTGGATGGCCGCACTAGAATTGAAAGAATTGAAAGAGAAATTGCAAGACTTGCTTGATAAGGTTTTTATTAGTCCCAGTGTCTCGCCTTGGGGTGCACCGATTTTGTTTGTGAAGAAAAAGGATGGATCGATGAGGATGTGTATATACTAACGGCAGTTGAATAAAGTTACTATCAAGAATAAATATCCATTGCCGAGAATTGATGATTTATTTGATCTGCTTCAGGGTGCCAGTGTGTTTTCAAAAATTGATTTGAGATCTGGTTACCATAAGTTGAAGATTAGGGCGTCCGATGTTCCTAAGACATCCTTTCGGACGAGGTATGGGCACTATGAATTTCTAGTGATGTCATTTGGGTTGACTAATGCTTCAACAGACTTTATGGACTTAATGAATCGGGTTTTCAAGCCTCATCTGGATTCTTTTGTAATTGTGTTCATTGATGATATTCTAATATACTCCCGCAGCCTAGAGGAGCATGAATAGCACCTCCGTATAGCGCTCTAGACTTTGAGAGATAATAAGTTTTACGCAAAATTTTCAAAATGTGAGTTTTGGTTGGATTCAGTAGCCTTCTTGGGTCATATCGTATCAGCAGAGGGTATTCAGGTAGATCCTAAGAAGATAGAGACAATCAAGAACTAGCCTAGACCCACTACAACCACGGAAATCAGGAGCTTCTTGGGTTTGGCGGGCTACTACCGATGTTTTGTGGAGGGGTTTTCATCCATATCATCCCCAATGACCAAATTGACTCAGAAAGGTGCCCCATTTAAATGGTCAGATGAGTGCGAGGCGATCTTTCAGAATCTCAAGACAGCCTTGACTTCATCACCGGTGTTGGTGTTACCATCACGTTCAGGTTCCTTCACGATTTATTGTGATGCTTACCGAGTTTGACTTAGAGCAGTATTGATGCAGGATGGCAGGGTGATTGCATATGCATCTCAACAGTTGAAAGTCCATGAGAAGAATTATCATGTTCATGACTTAGAATTGGCAGCCATTGTTCATTGCACTAAACATTTGGAGGCACTATCTTTGTGGTGTGCAGTGTGAGGTTTTCACAGACCATCGCAGTCTCCAGTACTTGTTCAAGCAAAAGGATCTTAATTTGAGACAGAGGAGATGGTTATAATTATTGAAGGATTATGATTTCACTATATTATATCATCCAGGTAAGGCCAATATGGTGGCCGATGCATTGAGTAGGAAGTCGGTGAGTATGGGAAGCCCTGCATTTATTCCAGTCGGCGAAAGACCGTTGGCTTCAGACATTCAGACTTTGGCTAATCAGTTCGTGAGGTTGGATATTTTGCCCAGCATTGTTCTAGCTTGTATAGTCGCTCGGTCTTCTTTAATTGAGCGTATCAAAGATCAACAAGATGATGACCCACATTTGATGGTATTAGGGATACAGTTCGTCACTGTGGTTCTAAGAAGGTTACGGCTAGAGATAACGATGTCTTGAGGATGCAGGGTCGTATATGTGTGCCTAATGTTGATGGCCTTCGTGAGTTGATCCTTGAGGAGGCTCACAGTTCTAAGTATTCTATTCACCCGGGTGCAGCCAAAATGTACGAGGACTTGCGGCAGCACTATTGGTGGAGAAGGATGAAAAAGGATATTCTTGCTTACGTGGCTCGTTGTTTGAATTGCCAACAGGTTAAATATGAGCATCAGCGACCCGATGGGTTGCTTCAGCAGATAGAGATTCCTAAGTGGAAGTGGGAGCGTATCAATATGGACTTCGTTGTTGGACTCCCACGGACTCAGAGGAAATTCGACGCAGTTTGGGTTATTGTGGATAGGCTGACTAAATCAGCACATTTTATTCCAGTGGCAAGTACTTATACTTCAGAGCGGTTGGCTGAGATATATATTCGAGAGATTGTTCGCCTTCACGGTGTGCCCGTTTCTATCATTTCTGATCGGGGTACGCAGTTTACCTCGCCCTTTTGGAGGGTAGTCCAGCGTGAGTTGGGTACCCGAGTTGAGTTGAGCACAACCATCCATCCTCAGACGGACGGGCAGTCCGGGCGTACTATTCAGATTTTAGAGGATATGCTACGCGCTTGTGTTATTGACTTTGTAGGTTCTTGGGATCAATTCTTTCCGTTAGCAGAGTTTTCCTACAATTATAGCTACCAGTCAAGAATTCAGATGGCTCCCTATGAGGCATTATATGGTAGACGGTGTAGATCTCCAGTTGGGTGGTTTGAGCCTGGAGAGGCCCGCTTATTGGGTATAAACTTAGTTCAAGAGGTCTTATATAAGGTCAAGATTATTCAGGATCGACTTCGTGCAGCTCAGTCTAGGCAAAAGAGTTATGCTGATCGTAAGGTTCAAGATGTGGCATTCATGGTTGGCGAGAGAGTATTACTGCGGGTATCACCCATGAAGGGTGTTATGAGATTTGGGAAGAAGGGTAAGTTGAGCCCTAGGTACATTGGGACATTTGAGGTTCTTGATAGAGTGGGGGAGGTAGCTTATAGACTTGCGTTGCCTCCAGGGTTATCCGCAGTTCATCCGGTATTCCATGTGTCTATACTCCGAAAACATCCTGGTGACCCGTCACATATGTTAGATTTCAGTTATGTCCAATTGGACAAGGATTTGACTTATGAGGAGGAGGTAGTGGCCATGTTAGACCGGCAAATTCGTCAGTTGAGGTCAAAGATTTACCCTTCAGTTCGAGTGCAGTGGAAAGGTCAGCCCGTTGAGGCAGCTACTTGGAGTCCGAGTCGGACATGCAGAGTAGATATCCCCACTTGTTTGCCAATTAAGGTAATTTTCTATGTCTGTTCGAGGACGAACAATTGTTTTAGAGGTGGAGATTGTGATAACCCGAAGGGTCATTTTACGAATTAAGACCCAATTTTAGGCTTATTAACCATAAAAGACTAATTTTAATCACCTCGATTTTGCGTGCGCAGTCCGGGCGTGAAATCAGAAAGCTTTTTATGTGAAAATATGAAAAATAGTAATTTCTAGAGTTAAAATTTGGTTTTAGTTGACTATGGTCAACATTTTTAGTATACAGACCCGGATCTGTGTTCCGATGATCCCGTGAGGTGCGCAGTAAAATATGGGACTGGGCATATACCCAAAATTGAGTTCCGAGGTCCCTAGCCTTAGAAAATAATTTTTGAAGAAATTTGTTTCGCTAGTTATTTCAAGAAATAAAGAAATAAAATAATATATGAAATTATTGGTATCGGGCCTGTATTTTGGTTCCGGAGCCCGCAACAAGTTTGTTATGATATTTAACTCCTATCTGTGAAATTTGATGAGAATCCGAATTGATTTGACGTGATTTGGACGTCCGGTTGAAAAGTTAGAAATTTGAGTGTTCTTGAGGAAATCTTTAGTGTTGAGGTTAAATTTGTAGTTTTTTATGTTATTTTGATTATTTGATCGCACGAGCAAGTATGTATGATGTTTTTAGACTTGTGTGCGTGTTTGGTTTGGAGCCCCAAGGGCTCGGGTGAGTTTCGGGTAGGCTACGGAGTGTTTAGACTTAGAAAATTTCATCACATCAAAAATCTGGTGTTGGCAGGCCTATGATCTCGCATTTGCGAGATTAGTCTACGCATTTGCGAAATCATGCGCCATCCCCAGATCTCGCAAATGCGAGATTTCTGGTCGTAATTGCGAGCTTCCCATATGTCGCAAATGCGAACTTTTTTATCGCATTTGCGATGAAAGCCGAAATTTGAAGGGTTTGTAAATGCGAACCCCAGTCCGCAAATGCGAGATCCGCACCCAGTTAAATCAGATTTAGACGGGTTTTTCACTCTTTTTTCAAATCTCTCAAACCCTAAACCTCCATAGGCGATTTTACAAAGACCCAAACTTCTCCAAATCATTGGTAAGTGATCTCTAACTAATTCATTTCATTCCTTAACAACTTTTAACAAAATTTCCACCAAAATCTAGAGTTTTCATGGTAAAAATTGGGGGTTTTGGGTAGAACTTAGGAATTTCAAAATTTGGGGATTTAGACCTCGATTGAGATCGGATCCCAAAACAAATTATATATCCGGGCTCGGCGGAGATTGGGTAAACGTTTTTTAGTCCGAATCTCGAGTTTAGACCAAGCGGGCCTAGGGTCAATATTTGTATTTTGATAAGAAAACATAGGAAAGCCATAGTTTTTCATTAAAGTTGATTCCTTTAGGCAATAATTGATGGTATTGATCCAAATGTGATTAGATTCAAGCGGGTTTGAGGCAAATTTAAAAGGAAAGGTTGTGCTAGAGCAGTGATTTGCTTGTGAATTCGAGGTAAGTGCTTGGTTTAACCTTGACTTGATGGGAATAGGAATCCCTAACTTAATTGCTACGTAATTTTCATGTGTGTGGTGCATAGGTGAGGTGACGAGTATCTGTGCACCACCAAATTATTTGTTGCACATGATCCCTTCCCCTATTTCCAATTTATTTGATTCATGGCTAAATTGTTTTAGGTTCATTGATGTCTCCATGACTACTCGGCTTTGTTCACTTGTTGTTAATTATTGTTTCAAGTATTTTGGAAGTATTGGTTGTTCCCTTGGTTTCATTGTGATACATAAAAAGGATGAGCTGGTTGACAGTATTTTATTATATATATTCCGTTTGGTTTCATTGTGAAATGATAATTGATGAAGTTTATGAGTTGTACAACTTTCTATTTACAATTGTTGAGACAAAAATGTTGTGAAAGGCTTTGGCCTGAATTGTGAGAAAAAATCATAAATAAAGTGATATGATATGTCTCGTGGGAGCGGGTCGCACGCCGAAACAAGGAGTGAAAACGGTGGACAGGTGGGATCGGGTTGCAGGGCGCAACAAGAGCAATAAGGGTGATATATATATATAGGGAGGAGCAATAAGGGTGGACAGGTGGGAGCGGGTTGCACGCCGCAACAAGGAGCGATAAGGAAGGACACTTATGGTTCACTGATTTTCAAAAACAAAGATTTGAAAACTTACTGTTTTACTTTACTACTTTTTATATTTTGCACTTACTTTTATTTTAAAGTCAAAGTTTGGAAATTTGGAAACTTATGTGAGAATTGGTTATAGCTGAGACTTGGAAAAGGTGGCTGAGTTATTTTATTTGTTGCTACATTTTATTGTTTTATTTATTTAAAATTTCCTTCTTGCTTTATTATATATTGTTCATAGGTTATATTGTTAATGCCCCGCCGTATCTTCGTCACTACTTCATCGAGATTAGGCTTCGCACTTACTCAATACATGGAGTCGATTGTACTGATTCTACACTCTGCACTTTTTGTGTCGATCCAGGTACCGGACAGAATTAGGAGATTTTAGTTGCTGTCATCATTTATTCGGAGACTCGAGGTAGATCTGCCAGCATCCGCAGATTCTTAGAGTCTTCTCTTTACTTTATATGGACACTCTTTTACTTCGTTCAAAACAAAGATACATTCTATCATCCCATTATTTGTAGCACTCTTAGTAGTTCGTGAATTGTGACACCAGACTATGGGTAGTCTTACAGATATATATTTAGTTCGTGGTTCAGCTTAATTATTTTGTTGTTATTTTTGTTTATGAAGTTATTTATTGGAACGTACTAGATTCAGTTTATATTTTAAAATTATACTGTTATGATTAAGTAAACTTTAATAGAAGATAATTAATATAAGTTCTAGCATTGGCTTGCCTAGCAAGTGTGGTGTTACGCGCCATCACGATCCCGTGGGTTGGAAAATTGGGTCGTGACATCCATCGCCCTTCATTTCCTCTTTCTCTCGATTTTCTCTCAAATCCTCAACCTCCATCAATCTCAGACCTTGCACAAATTCGTGCAAGGTCACCTAAATCTCCTTTTTTGTCCCCTCAGACCGCAGCAAATCTCGCCAGCTTCCTTCCGTTTTCATCAACTCAATTTGAATCTCGAATCCCAAAACCCTAGACCTAAAATGTGCAAATAGGAATATGATGACGTCCAAATCCACTACTAAAAAGTAAATGGACACGATGCATGAAATATAATTTACCCAACTATGAGTCGGGGTTGAATCCCATAAAGAACAATATGTAGATGATTAGGCGTGTAAGAGAATTATCACTCATTATGTTAAGCTAAACACTTAGAAAGGTTTTGAGAAAATATTTATAACTAACTGCGAAAATACAAACTAACTTATAAAGAAAATAAAATTATCAATGGCTACAAGCATGGATGCACTGGCAATTACACTCAAGTAACAATCCAATCTACTTCACGATTTTACAAATATGAGCAAGTTTATATTAATTAGCCTCGGGTAATCATTCTTTATTAGCTTCTTCCGAAGACTTACAACACTTCCTATTGAATTATCCCTAAAATAATTAAGAGATTAAGCACACCCGAATATGGCTACACGTAGTTCTGTGATGACCCAAGGGGTTATTTTATGAAATTAAACCTAATTCTAGACTTATTAGCCATAAAAATACTAATTTTAAATACCTCAATTTGCGCGCGCAGTCTGGGCGTGAAACCGGAAAGCCTTTATGTGAAAATATGAGAAATAGTAATTTCTAGAGTTAAAATTTGATTATGGTTGACTTTGGTCAACACTTTTAGAAAACGGACCTTGATCAGTGTTCCGACGATCCCGGGAGGTCCGCAGTAAAATATGAGATTCGGGCGTATGCCCGAAAATGAATTCCGACGTCCCCAGCCTTAGAAATCAATTTTTGAAAGAAATTGTTTTGCTGAATTATTGATGAAATAAAGATAAGAATTAATATTGGAAACCATTGGTATCGGGCCTGTATTTTGGTTCCGGAGCCTGGTACAGATTTGTTATAGTATTTAAATTCTAACTGTGAAATTTGGTGAAAATCGGAGTTTATTTGACGTGATTTTGACGTCCGGTTGAGAAATAATGAAGTTTAAGTGTTCTTGAGAAAAATGATGAGTTTTGAGGTTTAATTCATAGTTTTACATGTTATTTTCATGATTTGAGCGAACGAGCAAGTCCGTATGATGTTTTTGGACTTGCGTCCATATTTGGGTTAGAGCCCCGAGGGCTCCAGTGAGTTTCGGATAGGCCACGAGATGTTTAAAACTCATAAATTTGCTGCTGTAAATTTCTGTTCTGGTGCCCAGGTATTTTACTCTTCGCGTTCGCATGGCCTTTGTCGCGAATGCATAGAGTAAAGTATGCTAGTCCCCATTTTTGTTCTATGCGAACGCACCCCCGAACCCTGCGCGAACGCGATGCATTACTGGGCCTAGGGGAGAGGGGCTGCCCTACAACTACGCATACGCGGCCCAGGCTCCCTACAGCTACGCGAACGCAACCCTTTGGTCGCGAACGCGAAGGCCAACATGCCTGACTCTATGCGAACGCGGGCAGGCCCACGCGAACGCGATGAAGGCCTGCCCAGCTATATTTAAACACTGTAAAACACGAACATAACCCTTTTTCTTCAAAATTTTTGAACTACACAGCCCTAAGGACGATTTGTTTCCTCAAAGTTCATCCCCAAGTTGTTGGTAATCAATTCTAAACTTTACTCTTTCAATTACCCAATGTTTTTCATCACTTTTAAACCAAAATCTAAGAAATTTCATGGTAAAAAATTGAGGGTTTGGGTAGAATTAGAGAATTTTTTTAAAATCGAATCTTTACCTCGAATTGAGGCCGGACTTCGAAACTAATTGTATATTCGGGCTCGGGGGTGAATGGGTAAACGTAATTTGGTCCGAACCCCGAGTTTGGACCAAGCGAGCCCAGGGTCGGGTTTTAACTTTTTTTTAGAAAACTTAGGAAAAACTATAATTTTCAGTAAATTTAGTTCCTTTAGCATTAATTAATTATATTAAGTTAATTATGGTTAGATTCGAGTGTATTGGAGGTGAATTCAAAAGGAAAAGCTATAATTGAGCAGTGAGTGACCTGCGAATTTGAGGTAAGTACTTGGTTTAACCTTGACTTGAGGGAATATGAATCCCCAACCTATTTGTTATGATAAAATTCATGTGTGTGATGTATAGGTTAGGTGACGAGTATCTATGCACCACCAAATGGTTTGCTTCCATGATCTCTTCCCCGTTTCTAATTTAATTGCTTCATGTTTTTAATTATTTCATGTTCATTGTTGTTTCTATGATTACTTGGCTTGTTATATTGTTGTTAGGTCTTGTTGCAATTGCTTTTGGGAAAGTATTAGTTATTTTCCTTGGTTTCATTATGGTAAACACTGAGTGGATTGACATGGTTTCATGAGATATATATGTATTCCTGCTGGTTCCCTTTTGAGATAATATTGATAAGTTATGAAGTTTTGTGTTTATAATTGTTGGTATAAAAGTGTGTGAAAGGCTTGGCCTGAATTGTGAAAGTTTTTAATAAATAAATAAATTGACAGTGATAAGGGTGGACAATAAGATAGTGATAAGGGTGGACAAGCGAGATAAAAGATAGTGATAAGGGCGGACATGGGAAATAAAAGATAGTGATAAGGGTGGACATGTGGAATTGGGTTGCACGCCGCAACAAGCAAGTGATAAGGGAGGACATTTATGTTTTAGTGATTTTAAATATAAAGATTTGGAAAATTTACTATTTTACTCTATTGTTTCTCATATTATGCACCTTTGGGTATTTTAAAGTGAAGTTTGGAACTTTGGAAATTCATGTGAGATCATGGTTACAGCTGAGGCCTGGAATAGGCGATTGAGTTATTGTATTTATTGTTGCAGTTTATCATTCTGGTTTGTGTAGAATTGTTTTATTTCTTTATTATATATATTGTCACATGATATGTTATAATTTCCCGCCTTAGCCTTGTCACTACTTCGTCGAGGTTAGGTTCGGCGCTTACTCAGTACATGGGGTCGGTTGTACTGATACTATACTCTGCACTCTTTTGTGCAGATCCAGGTACCAGCCAGCGTTAGAGATTTTTAGTAGCGGACATCAACCACTCGGAGACACGAGGTATATCTGTCGGCGTTCGCAGATCCCTAGAGTCTTCTCTTAGTTCGTAGAGACTGTTTTATATTTTCTCTAAACATCTATATTATTCTTTTCATCCCATTATTTGTAGTATTCTTAGAAGTTTGTGAATTGTGACACCAGACCCTGGGGTAGTCTTAGAGTTATATATATATATATATGTACATATATATACATATATATATGTACATATATATACATATATATATATATATAATTCGTGGCTCGATTTATTTATTTGTTTAATATTTTATAATTGGAGTTATTCATTGGAAGTCATTAGATTAAGCTCATTTTAAATTTATTTTATTGTTTTCAAGTAAGTAATCAAAGGAAAATAGCGAATCGAATTCTGACATTGGCTTGCCTAGCAAGTGTGGTGTTAGGTGCCATCACGATCCCTAAGGTTGGGAATTCGGGTCGTGGCTAAGTTCAATCATATCCCTACGTCGAATCTATAAAATGTGAGGTTTAACGCCTCAAATTCTGGTTAGTTAATCTTTCCCAACTCCAAATTATCTTTTTGTCACAACCCGAACTCCCACCGTCGGGACCGTGATGGAGCTTAATGTTGCACTCGCTAGGCAAGCCAACATTTGAGGCTCACAACATAAAAAAATCTTAAAACTTATGGGGAATTACTACAAGTAAACACATGATAAATAAATAAGGAAACGAAAATTCATAACAACACCGTAAATATGATATATCTCTACCCATGATCTGGAGTCACAACTCACAGACTACTATGATTTATCTACAAGTATTTGGCTGAAGGAAAAATACAATTGTTTAAGAACCAAAGAAAACAGTAAAATGAGCAGATAGGAGGGGACTCCAGGGACTGCGGACGTCGGCAGATCTACCTTGGGTCTCCTGTGTAGAAGTTGGCGACAAATCTCAGAATCAGCTCGGGCTGATACCTGAATCTGCACAGAAAGTGCATAGTGCAATATCAGTACAACCGACTTCATGTACTGGTAAGTGTCGAGCCTAACCTTGGCGAAGTAGTGACGAGGTTAGGACAAGACACCCACATATAACATGTGCAGTATAATCATACAAGTAGCAACAACAGTAATAAAAGAAATAGAGTAGGAAATAATGGGAAGGGGACATGCTGAGGGTTCACAATATAAGGAATGAGAAATAGGGATAAGACATAATCAATCAATATGCTTTAGACGAAATAAACAAGCAAAGGCAGTAACGGAAATTGAACGGCATCACCCTTCGTGCTTTGCACTCTTCCTTACCTTATGAAATAATGAAATGGCACGGCATCACCCTTCATGCTTTACATTCTTCCTCACCATATAAAAAAATGAAATAAAACGGCATCACCCTTCGTGCTTTACACTCTTCCTCACCAATCAAAGATCAATAATGGCGGATAGATAGAAAAATCAGTACTTCATCAGTACTTAATACCAAAATATCAACCTCAACCTTGAAACAATATTCAACAATTACCAAATTTAGTAAAACCGGATAGAAGTTGCCCAACATCATATATAGCTACGCTAAGCATGAACAATATGATTAAAAGCTACAACAATTGCAAGAATAGGACTCACGCGCATGCTATGACTCAACAACAACACATAGGTGCTCGTCACCTCACCTATACATCGTACTCAACAACCTAAGACGTAGAAAATAAGACAATAATATCTAATCTCTCAAACCAAAGTTAGACACGACACTTACCTCGATCAGCAGGCCACTCACTGCTCAAGTACCGCTTTTCCTCTAGAATTCACCTCCAACCTATGATTTGGTGTTGAAATCCCTCTTCATACGCCCTAGGTCGAGTTCTGGTGATGAAAAATGAAATTTGGGAAGGAGTCCCATTTTTTTTCTTTTTTTGAAAATCACTGGACAGGTCTTCAATGCGTTCGCGAGAGACCTATCGCGATCGCGATGCACAGCGGCCAGAAAGGCATGCGCGTTCCCGAAGAGTCCCACACGTTCGCGTAGGTCTGTCCCCCTCTGACCTTTGCGTTCGCGAGCTTAAGCCTGTGTTCGCGTAGAACAACTCGAAGAATTCCCAGCCCTTCTCCAATACACTATGCGTTCGCGTCTAGACGATCGCGTTCGCGAAGAGCAAACCCCCCCAATGCTCCGTGTTCGCGACCAAAGCCTCGCGTCCGCGTAGAAGAAATCCACCCCCAGCCCAGCTTTCACTTCGCGATCGCGAGAGAGGCTTCATGATCGCAAAGCACAAAACGGCAGCACACCATAATCAACAAAAACATCATATTTTTTTCTAAGCTCAAACTACCCATGGCTTATCCGAAACTCACCCGAGCCCTCAGGGCTCCATACCAAAATGCTAACAAGTATAAAAACATCATACGAACTTGCTTGTGTAATCAAATAGCCAAAATAACACCTAAAACTATGAATTTAGCACCAAAACCTATGAAATTCGCAAGAACACGTTAAAATCACTATTTTCTCAATCGAAGGTCTAAATCGCGTCAAATTTGTTCCGTTTCTCACCAAATTTCACAGATAAGGTATAAATATCATAACGGACCTGTACCAGGCTCCGGAACCAAAATACGGGCATGATACCAACAAGATCAAACATTAGAAAATTGCTTTAAAATTATTAATTTTCAGTCCTTCAATTTTAATCAAAAATTCATTTCTCATGCTAGGGATCTTGGAATTTGATTTCGGCTATACGTCAAAATCCCTTATTTTACTACGGACCCACCGGGATTGTCAAAATACGATTCCGGATTCGTTTACTCAAAACGTTGACTGAAGTCAACTAAAAATCATGTTTAAGGCCAACATTTATTATTTCTTAAATTTTCCACACAAAAGCTTTTCAGAAATACGTCTGGATTGCGCACGCAAATTGAAGAGGATATAAATAATATTTTTAAGGCTAAAGAGCTCAAAATTTAGTTTTAAAACATAAGGGGACCTTTTAGGTCATCACACTTTTCCAAAATTATTTCGAAGTAAATGGGCCAGTCTTAGGGTTAGCTAATCCCTTTTGAAAAATTAAAGAACAAGAATAATAAAAGAAAAAATAGCTCACTTCATAATAAACAAAAATCGTGAATACATAAGCACAACAAGATATTTAATCTAAATTAAAAAATAAACATAAATGGGTCAGAAATTCTCAACCAAAAGCTTCAAATCTTCAAGACTCAAGTGTGTGTGCAATAATATTAGCTCCAAAACTTGTCTTCTCTAGTCAAGATCATCCAAAGATATCATATAGTCGACCAAAGATATGCTTTCAATAAGCTAGGCCGTGTATTTGTGGATTTTTGGGTCAAAACGTGAAATTCAACAACTACCCAATTTTTCCTCCAGTTTCTTCTTCATGTTCACGAAGGCTTGTTTTCCTGCTCCTTCGCATTTGCATTCATACCTTCGCGTTCGTAAAAGTTTGTTTTTGTAGCTTCGCGTTTGCGATTTCTACTTCGCGTTCGCGAAGTTTTGGTTCCTGCTCCTTCGCGTTTGCGAAGGGTAATTAACTGGGCAAATTTCCTTTGTTCGTTTTAGCTCCTTTTTGACTCGTTTTTACTTGATTTCTTCACGATCACTTCTAAATCACATAAAACCCGTAAAATAGAAGTAAATGACATTAAACACATGATTTTATCAATCAAACATAACAAAACTCTAAGATTAAAGACGAGATAAGTTGGTAAAATATCCACTTATTAAACAACCAAACTTAAACTATTGCATTTCCTTAAGCAATCAAAGCATTCCAAGTATTTAACTCAATAGTGCATCAATATCATACCAAGTCAAATAGTCTATTTTAAGCACAAACACATGACTTTAATTGGTACCAACAAGAATCGCCAACAACTTCTTAACAATATCATTTCATTTCAATTGTTCAAACACCATTAGTCAAAGTAGCAATCAAGTCATGGCACTAAAGCTTCAAAAATTTCCTCTTCGTCATAAAACAACTTTTATTTTGTTCATTCTTTTTAATTGGAAAATGAAATAAATTAACAACTCAAACCTCAATTTTTCCTCACAATCAAGAGAGAATCTCACACTCATAAATTGCAGTCAAATCATAAATGGGATATCAAATGGATAGAATTAACTCTCTCTCTCACAAGGATGTTCAACTGCATCCAGGTAGTACCATAGGCTTTCCCTTTATGTATTTCTCCACTAATATAGACACACTTAGTTCAAAATCATTTACGACTTAAAGGGTTGTAGTGTAGGCTTTTCGTTAAGATATGGCACAATTTTTAGAGCGACTCAAGACCTCCCTAAGCACTGCAGTTTTTCAACAATCAAAGTACACTTCCTTCAAAAACTTTTTCGCCCTTTCTTCATTTTTAATTTCATCAATTAGTCTTCCATTTACTCACAATTTCTTATTTTTCCTTCTTTCTTATATTTTTCTTTTTTTTCAAAGACCAAGGAAGTTGCATATATATATATATATATATATATATATATATATATATATATATATATATATATATATATATATCACAAATTTTCCAACCGTCACCCCCAAAATTAGGCTTTTAGCCTACAAATCGTGTAAAATAACTCACAACCAACCTCATCACATATGGCACATGCGAATTTGAGTGAAATGTGTATCCAAAACCCAATGGAAACAAATGAACTTAAAAAAAGAATCACACATAGCCTAAAGATACTATTTAATGAATCAAGGAGTCAAAAATTGAGTCTAAAAGTCATGACATGATCATTTGTACAATGATTTAATGAATCAAGGATTTTGGCCTTGAAGCACATTTCGGAAAAGTTCTAGACTACAAATCATGTAAAAGAACTCACAACAAATCTCACCACACATGGCACATGCGAATTCGAGTGAAATATGTATTCAAAACCCAATTAAAACAAATGAACTCAGAAAAATCACTCATAGCCTAAAGAGACTATTTAATGAATCAAGGAGTCCAAAATTGAGTCTAAAAGTCATGACAATGATCCTTTCTACAATCATTTTTCTTTTTCAAAGATCAAGAATTAATACGCCAAAGTTTAAATCATGTTGGTGTCAAGCAAGCCTCAAATTTGTTAATGGACAGAAAGATCACATTCAATAACCAATTTATTCACTACTAATTACTAAACTAACTAAAAAAAATTTTACCTAAAAAACAAGAAAAACTGTAACGACCCGACATGTCGTTTTGAGCTCTAACGCGTTGTTCGGCAGTTTTAGGCCTTGAGCAGCCACTTAAGATACTATGACTTGTACGCGTGGTCTGAATTAAATTTCGGAAAGTTCGGAGTTGATTTGGAAAGAGAATTCTAATTTCGGAAGCCTGAAGTTGGAGAAATTGACTAAAGTGTGATTTTTGAGTAAACGACCTCTGAATCGGGAGTTGAAGGTTCCAACAGGTTCGTATGATAATTTTAGACTTGGGCATATGTTCGGATCGAGTTTTGGATGACCCGGGAATGTTTCGACGCCTATTATGGAAATTGGCATTTTGGAAGAATTTCACAAATTTGGGTTGAGGTGTATTTCAATGCTATCGATGTCCGTTTGGGGTTCTGAGTCTGAGAATAGCTCGTTATGTTGATTCTGGTATTGGGAGCGTGTCCGAAAATGGATTTGGAGATCCGTAGGTCATTTCGGGGTCATATGGCGAAAGTTAAAAATTTGAAGGTTTTTGAGAAAATTAACCGGGAGTGGAATTTTTGATATCATGGTCGGATTCCTATTCCGGAAGACGGAGTAGGTCCGCAATGTTGAATATGACTTGTGTGCAAAATTTGAGGTCAATCGGACGTGATTTGACAGGTTTCGACATCAAATGTAGAAGTTTGAATTTATGAAGTTAATTAAGCTTGAATTGCGGTGTGATTCATGATTTTGATATTGTTTGAAGTGATTTGAGTTCTCGAGCAGGTCCGTGTTATGTTATGGGACTGGTTTGTGTGATTGGGCGGGGTCCCAAGGGACCTCGGGTGTGTTTCGAGATGGTTTCGGATCATTTCGGGTTGTTTTGGACTGCTATTGCTGGTATCTGGTTTCCTTCATAGAGAACGTGAAGGGTGTCCCGCGTTCGCGATGAGGAAGTTTAGGCAGCTGGGTTTTGGCCTTCGCGAACGCGAAGCGGAGGTCGCGAACGCGGAGGGTTACCTAAGGAAGCTTACTTGAACGCGACACGGGGGTCACAAACACGAAGAAGAAAGCGAAGTGGGGGCCTGGAGTAGTTTGGCCTTCGCGAACGTGGAGATCGAGCCGCGAACGCGAAGCAGTGGTGTCTGTAGCCTTCGTGAACGCGAGGCTTTGATCGCGAACGCGAAGAAGGGCCATGACTGGGCAGAATGTTTTAAAGACGAGATTTGGCCATTTTCCTCCATTTTTCATTTGGTTGGGGGATTTTTTGGAGCTCTTGGAAGGGGTATTTTCGTTACCTATGTCAAAGTAAGTGTTTCCCACCTAATGCAAGTTATATACTCGGATTATATATGGATTTAGACAGGAAAATTTGTAGAAAATTTGGGATTTTGAGGGAAAACCTAGAAATTTATATTTTTTTTATTTTGACCACGAATATGGGCCCGTAATTGAGAATAAATAATATATTTGAGTTCATGATGTTATGAGTAGTATTTATCTTCGAAAATTTCCGGAATCCTGGCACGTGAGCCCGGGGGTGAATTTTAGGAATTCTTCAAATTGGGTTAGAAAATCACCTTAATGGTTAGGATGTGAACTCTTGAGCATGTATTGACTGTTTATATATCATTTGACTAGCTTCGGATCGTTTGGCTCCGAGTTGAGGATTGAAAGCACAATTTTGGACCGGAAAGTGAGCTTTGAGACGAGGTAAGTCTCTTGCCTTACTATGTGAGGGGAAAATTACCTCTAGGTGATATATTTTGATGTGTGCTACTTGTTGTGGGGGCTACTTACGCGCGAGGTGACGACAGCCCGTACGTAGCTACATTCATGTTATTGTCCGTGTCGACTTAGGTTCACATCATGCTATAGTTGTACTATTTGAGTAGTCTCTCGCTTATTAATTCCCTTGTTTTACATTCTATTCAAGACTAGACTTACTATTGTAGAGACTTCACGAGTTCATAATTTGCCATATGATATTATTCCTCCTCTTACAGAATGTCTCCGATATATATATATATATATATATATATATATATATATATATATATATGTTTCATTGAAAGGTTTTCATTAAAGAAATTTCAACTCACACATTTATTCGTGAGTGGGGTCACGGACCGATCAAATCTTCTTATTCTAATGGGACCGGGTCGTTCGCCTCGGCAGGATTATCTATTTCACTTCTTATGGGATCGGACTGTTCGCCTCAGCAGGATTTATGTACCACACTCTCATGGGAGCGGGTCGTTCGGCTCGGAAAGTTAATTGATTTATCATATGGTTCGGGTCGTTCGACCCTCGGCAGTGCACATTTTAATTATTATGTTGGAACGGGCCGTACGCCTTAGAATTTCCTATATCATATCCTCATGAAAATCGTGCGTAAAACTTGGCATGAAGCCAATGTATCTATGAATTTTCCCGGATTTGAATTATCGTAAGCTACTTGATGAGATCCATTGGGTCTCTCATTTTCTATTTTTATTGGCATTACTATAGTGGGATTTCAAAAAAATGGGCTTCATTTTTTAAGCTTCTTATTACCTGCAAGCGTCCCACTGCCATTAGCATATATTTTAGTACTCCTTAAGCTAATCCCTCAATATTTTCGAGCATTAAGCTCAGGAATACGTTTATTTGCTAATATGATGGCTGGTCATAGTTCAGTAAAGAATTTAAGTGGGTTTGCTTGGACTATGATATGTATGAATGATCTTTTATATTTCATAGGGGATCTTGGTCCTTTATTTATAGTTCTTGCATTAACCGGTCTAGAATTAGGTGTAGCTATATCACAAGCTCATGTTTCTACGTTCCAGTTAAGGAGGGAATTTCTAACGGAGAGCTTGAGTTCCTCGTGAAGAGGGGGATTTGTACCACGTGATTTATACTTTTTTATTTCATTATTTGCTCCGCCCCACACTTACTTACCTCTTTATTGTATATGATTGAACCACTTGTGAGTGTCGATATCGACCCCTCATTACTACTCCTCTGGAGTTAGGCTAGATACTTACTGGGTACACGTTTTTTTACGTACTCATACTATACTTGATGCACGTTTTGTGCAGGTACATATATGCCTATAGGCCTTGTGAGAGTAGAGGCATGTATTTATGCAGGGACCTAGGTGAGTTACATTCTATTTGTCGACCGCAACCAACAGAGTCTCCTTCAGAGTATTTACATTTTTTCTGTCCAATTTGTATTACGGACAATTGATGTATTTTTATTTATATTCCTGGTTAATGCTCATGCACTTGTGACACTGAATTTTGGGATGATTATGGGTTGTCCTGTATTGAAATTGTTAGACGTATCATTATTTATTCAATAAATTCCATCTTTTTACTATTCAATTGAAGGGAAACATGATTTCAAAATTATTAAAATGAGAATTAAATTAAGTATTTATTTTTGGCTTGCCTGACACAGGTGTCCGGGTCATTACAAAAACTAAACAAGACTAATTCCTTAAGAAATTTGTCACGCCATCCATCATAAGGAAAAGTCACCCTGTTCAACACAAAAATATTCCTCGAAAAATAATTGTAGCAAAAAAAAAACCAAGGAGATCTATTGAAAAGTATTACTACTAAAGAGATAAACATACTACTAAAGAGATAACTATACTACAAACTAAAAACTACTAAAGGAATATAAAGAAAATAACTAAAAACTACTATAAAAAAAATAACAAAAGAGATTAATCCACAACTATATTAATAAAATTAAAAAAGCCACATAAGGGCACACAATATCCATACAAACACATAAGCCCGGCAAGGGCATAAGCCAAACATCAATATATAAATAAAGTGTGCCACCCTCCAACTAAAATCATTGCAGTGTCCCTTTTTCTACTTGTCAGCGGGTCCCCTTTTTAGCAATGGATGGATCATCGACTTTTCCGGACCTCTCTTCTCATCATTTGGACGTTTCAGCACCCCATCATCATAGCATAGTTGAGTAATCAATGATGGGAAGAATAGGCTCTTGGATCTCCTATGGGTGGCTTCTTCGATTTCCTTAACAATGTGTCCTCCCACGTCACGGGTAGTCCATCCATGATAACAACAATTATCATTTCCCTATCCATTAGTGTCATTTGTAGAACGAAAGATCCTCGCATAGATAATGGAGAACCAAGTCTATGCCTCAATTTTAAGGCTTTTAACATTGAATCCATTGTATTTTTAAATTTATAGGTTCATATCTACTATTTCTGCAATTTTAATGAATTTTTACATATAAGTTTTTACTCCGCGTCGATAGTTATGGATTCAGTTGAACCCGTAAATTGTACGCTGCATCCGCCACTGCCCTACCCGGGATCATATATCAAATCACAATAGTCTTGCCCTACCCAGGCTCGGGGTACCTCTATATTTCCAGCACTAACCAATGCCAACACAACAATATGCATAATAATCTCAACTACAACAATAACATGAAATGGAAAATAGCCAACATGGATCATCAACTCCAATCACCTCAATTATTTCCAGAAAGAAAGGTATTTCACGAAATGATACTTTATCTTTATGCTCAACTTATACTTCAACAGTAATCGAGACATCATGTAATAGAAACTCCAAAGAAAGCATATAAAGGAATCCTTAGTACTAAATCAAGAAACATGTTATTGCTGCTTCAATTTAAGCAAAATATGAGTAGACATGATAACAAATGAAACGAATAAGTAACGATAAATCTCAATTAAGTGCTTGCAATTAACCTTAGATTCAAATCTGGTCGAAATACCACAAATAAGCCTGTATGCATACTCGTCACCTCATGCATACGCCTTCCAAATAAGTCAAATAGTGCAAAAAAAAACCAAGACTAAGAGATAGTTTTTCCAACACAAAGTTAGGCAAGATACTTACCTCAAAACAAGCCAAATCACTCGACTAGTAAGCCTTTCCCGCGAGAATCTGACTCTGAACGGCTCGAGTCTAGCCAAAACAATTCAGTAATATGAATAAAAGCTATAGGAAATAATTTCAAACAATAAAGCCTCGATCATTGAAGAAAACAAAAGGTCAACCCCGGGCCCGTGCCTTGGAATCCGACCAAACTCACAAATACCGAACAACCATTTTGCTATGAATCCAGCCATACCAAAATTACTCAAATCCGACTTCGGATCGATCTTCAAAACCTCAATTTATGATTAGGGGAAGTTTTTACTCAAACCCGCAATTTTCCAACTCAAATCACTAATTAGATGATAAAAACAAAGATAGAATCATGGATAACGAACAAATCTAAGTCAAAAGTACTTACCCTAATCCGAATCGAGAATATCGCATCGAAAATCGCCCAAATCCGAGATATCTAACTCAATATGTGATAAAATGGCAAAAACCCTCGAAATAGAGTACTTAACGTATCTGCCCAGGGATCTTCATCGTGAATGCGACACGTGCCTCGCGATCGCGAAGCAAAAAAATTACCATCCCTTAAAATGCCTTTTTCGAATGCGAGACCATGGTCACGAATGCAAAGTCAAACCCAGCTGACGCTTCGCAATCGTGAGTGCCCCAACGCGAACAAGACAGCCAAAAGCATGAACCCCCTCCCCCCCCACTCCGATGAGGCTTCCATCTTCGCGAATGCGAGACGAGGATTGCGAACACAAAGGCTATAGCACCCTCACACTTCGAGAACGAGAACCCCCTATCGTGAATGCGAAGGCCAAACTTCGCTGGTCAAAAATTGTTCTTCACGAATGCGACAGCCATGTCGCGAATGTGAAGAAGAACACCAGATGCACTAGCAGTGCCAGAACAAGGGGGAAATTGAATGTTGACCATCCAAAAAACACCCGAGGCCCCATGACCAACCAACCCAAAACACGATACGAATTTGCTCGAAGCCTCAAATCACCTCCAAAACATCAACACTACGAATCCACCCCAATCAAGCCTAATGAACTCAAAAGCGTTTTCAAATTAAACTAATAGAAAATACGCTTAGGCACCTGGGATTGACCTCAAATATTTCACTGAAGTCATAAATCACACAACAGAGCTATTGCAACACCCAGAATCGAAATTCTGACCCCGATAACACAAAGTCAACCTTCGGTCAAAACATCAAAACTTCCAACTTTCGCCAAAAAAACCAAATTAACCTACGGACCTCCAAATCCAATTACGGACATACGCCCGAGTACAAAATCACTATACGAAGCTGTCATAACCATCAAAACCCTATTCCGTAGTCTTCTACTCTAAAGTCAACCTCTGGCCAAATTTTTCAACTTAAGCTTCTAACTTTGGGACTAAGTGTCCCATTTCGCTCCAATCCTCTCTTGAAGCCAAACAAACCACTCCATCAAGTCACAATAGAACATAGAAGGACCAATAAAAAGGGAAACGGGGTTGAAATACTCAAAAGGACCAGTCGGGTCGTTACATCACCCCCTTCTAAAAACATTCGTTCATACTCGAAAGACACATACCTGAAGAGTCAAAAAGACAAGGATAATGACTACGCATATCATGCTTGGTCTCCCAGGTTGCCTCCTCGATCGAGTGACCTCTTCACTCAACCTTCGCTGAAGCAATGTTCTTTGACCTCAACTTCTGGACCTACTTGTCCAACATAAGTCAAATCCTTGTCTAACTTGTCTGTCACGACCCGAAATCCCACCTTTGGGCCATGACTGCGTCTAACGTTGAACCCGCTAGACAAGCCAACGTTTGAACTAAATAAAACTTATTAACAACAAATACGAACAAGATAACCAAGGCTTCGATGACCCACCATATAAAATTTAACAAAATAACCCAAAATACAACATAGCACTTTTCGAGATAAAACCCATAAACAAATCCCAGAACTGGTGTCACATACTCACGGACTATCTAAGAGATTACTACAAACAAAAGGTCTGAAATAAATACATAAGACTGTCTTTGAAATACAAAGTAAGACAGAGCTGAAAGTGGAAAGTAGAAGGTGACGTCAAGGCCCACGAACGTCTGCGGGTCTACCTCGAGTCTCCTGTGTGACTGAATGAGATGCTCCGATCGTCAGTGATCTTCGGGTCCGGCTGCGTAGTCTGCACAACATAAAGAAGTGCAGGTGTAGCATCAGTACAACCGACCCCATGTACTGAGTAAGTGTCGAGCATAACCTCGGCGAAGTAGTGACGAGGCTAGGACCAACACAACAAATGTACCTGTACAATTATATATAATAGCAGGAAAAATGGCAACAGAAATCAGCAAGTAAGACAGATATGGGGAGAACATACTGGGGAGATAGGGTAACAGTAGGCTAGCACAGCAGTACAAGGTAATAAATGAAATGTAAACACAAGGCAGAAATATAGCTTCTCCAACATATAATGAACAGGAAAGGCACGGCATGTCCCCTCG